>JAJOZX010004750.1:270000-366478 GCA_023014485.1 Bathynomus jamesi
CAAAAGTCCTGCCTCATATGGGGGTGGGGGGATTATTGAATATCCACTACAATGAGGCATGACTTCTGGACCACCCTGTATATATACTGAACTACGATGTACAATATAATTAATTACTCGCATGTAGGAAAAAGGACTTCTTGTCTCCTCACTAAAAACATTCATCAGTAGTAGTGTTTAATCCCGGGAAGGGAATTTAAATTGAATTTCCCGGGAATATTCCCGGGAATTCCCGGGAAATTGATAAAATAATTAAATTTTAAGATTAAACAATTGATAACTTAAATTAAAGTAATAAAAACCTGGGATCACCTGAAGATCAGGGCCCCCAGCCTCAATTACCAAATAATATCTTTGTTAAAACTAACAAAAATATCACGACTTAACCTAACCAATTGTCAAGGGCGTACAGTTGACCTAACCGGGCATTCAATTTATATTTGGTACTGTAAAGCAAAAAACAAGAATACATGGGGGCGCCCTGATCTTCAGATGATCCAAAACCTGTTTTTTATTGAGTCATTTTTGCGTATGATTCATCAAAGAAATTTTATATCTCTATAACCCCGCTGCCCTCCACCGCCCTTTCCTAAAGAAGAAAATATAAGTTAGGCCCCTACTCATTGCTGACGAAGAACATTGTGTTTAGTGGGTGACATTGACAACTGCATCCATATAGATTATGGATTATGGATGACAGAAAAACCAAAGTAACCGAAGTTTAAACTTTGTAGTTTGGAATAAGAATTAACCCTCATCAGGAACCATGGAGTCTCTTTGACCCTAGTGTTATTTAAATAGTTGCTGCTAATTCAGTGGCGTAACTAGGCATACGCATTATACGCACGTGCCTATAGTTAAAAAAAAATCGCATAGTTAAACGTGTGTATAGTTAAAAAAAATTCGGGGAGCAAGTGTAGTTTACGTCCCCCTGTGGTCCCTAGTGTAGTTTACGTTCCCCTACATTATCCTAGTGTAGTTTACGTTCCCCTACATTATCCTAGTATAATTTACAGTCCCCTACATTATCCTAGTGTAGTTTGTGTTCCCCAACTTTGTCCGCGTATACCTAATCAAATAAAACGTTAAAACTAACGAAAATATTACGACTTAACCTAACCAATCGTCAATTTTTATACATATATATATATATAAATTGACGATTGGTTAGGTTAAGTCGTAATATTTTCGTTAGTTTTAACGTTTTATTTGATGGATTCATTTAAAAAAAACTACACTTTGACCTAGTGTAGTTTGTGTCTCCTTTTGCATCAGGGGGACGTAAACTACACTTGCTCCAAATTCGGTTACTGGACAACATTTTTTAATTTACAATATATTATTGTTTTGAGAATCACTGCGTCTCAATTGATTCTATCATTGTGTACGAACGTGCATACGTGGTTATTTATACTCGCAAGAATAGGCAGCAAAATATTCTCATAATAATGGTTGGTGCGTGCCTTATCCCAAGACAAAGTCCGTGTCACTAGTTCTTATTACACCATTTATAGTATTACGTGAGAAATGATCCATTGTATATCAATTCACAGCTATGTATGGATCACCTGAAGCAGGGCCGTTTCTAGCATTTTTGAGGCCCTGGACAAGATTTTTTTTTTGGGGGCCCCCAACCCCATTAGCTGATCATTTGCCAGATATGCATCAAAACATCTGCCTTATATACGTATATGGAAAGTCCCACGTGCCATGCACAAAGTCCTTAACTTTTCCATCCATGAGGCAGCGCGATCATGCTGGTTTTTTTTTTGCAGATATATATATATACACACACACACACATGTATGTGTGTGTGTGTGAGAGAGAGAGAGAGAGAGAGAGATAGGCATAAATAGGACAGAAAGCAAAATGATTACTAACTATTTTCATTTATTTTAAAGAATATGCCTATAACCTAGCATTGCACACAATAAGCCAAATTTGCATTGCCAAAATGAAAATTTTCATTGAAAGTTAGTGTTTCTTTTGTTGTAATTTTTGAACATAATTAACACTTGCACACTTTGAACAAAAACATTTTTTACAATTTTAAAAACATTTCATTCAATAAATACAAAGATTGCTTCGAATTCAATCCCTATCTTATCCTTCAGAAATTTTGCCTCCTACACTTTTCGGCGCCAGAAGGATAAATTCTTTTAGATGCCATAATGTCAACTATGGTAAACCAGATTACCAGATGAAATTACCAGATTCTGTAAAAGAAAATAAAGGATTTTATTTTTAGTTTAGAATAAAATTAAATATAAAAAATATAAATAAATTGTAAATTAATATAATAAATAAATTATTAAATTATAAATAACTTTAAACATAAAATGCGAAGGCTGATGGGGCACCCTAACTGCCGCGGGGCTCTAGGCAGTCGCCTATTTCGCCTGTTGGAAAAAACGGCCCTGACATGAAGATCAGGGCACCCAGCCTTCTTTAGTTAGCTTTATAAGGCTAACTAATGAAAATATCACGACATAACCTAACCAATCGTCAAGGGCGTATAGTTGACCTAACGATTGGTTAGGTTAGGTCGTGATATTTTCGTTAGTTAGCCTTATAAAGCTAAATAAAGAACGCTGGGGGTGGCTTTCTTTCATTGATCCTGGCCCTGGTTGTGGGGTTAATTAGACCGTTTAACGTATGTAGTTTCTACCAGTCTCGTCGGGAAACCATTCGTGGTAAGAAGCTGTTTAAGATCACCTGAAGATCAGGGCCCCCAGCCTCAGTTACCAAATGATATCTTCGTTAAAACTAACGAAAATATCGCGACTTAACCTAACCAATCGTCAAGGGCGTACAGTTGACCTAACGATTGGTTATGTTAGGTCGTGATATTTTCGTTAGTTAGCCTTATAACTAAAAACCTAAAAAACCTGACCTAAAAAAAAATTGCTGAAAACACTCCATGGATCCCAGAGGGTATTGTCACCAAGCTTCATAAAAATCGGTCCAGTCGTTTGGACATGAAAAGGAGACAGACAAACAAACAGACGAACAGATGGACCTGCTGTGAATTATGGTATGGTGACAATGATGATAACTACCACTGTCAGAATCACTACCACTGGTATGATTTTTTTTTATCTTTGTATCTGGTATCAATAATCAAAACATTGAAAAAGCTATTATTCATTAAAAGTTCTTAAATATCAAATACAATATTTCATTTGTTGTTTCATTACAGACTTTTTGCAGCACCATTTTGTAAGATTTTAGGCCTGGGGTCATGTAGACCGCCATGGTTCCAACAACGTAAGTAAATTGAAGGTTCCTGACGAGGATTAAGCATGTAAGGTGTTGTTAAACAGCTGCTTATTATTCTATTTTTGACATCTCTCTCTATTAAGTTTGTCAGTATCCATTAGGCTCGACAGTATATTAAAATTTCAGCCCCATCGGATAATAACACTAGGCAACAAAGATTTTGTTACAGAAGACCAAATAGGTGCTCCTAGCTAATTTCGGTATGCTGATTTCAAATCTATAATTAGATTTTTTCTATCACGTCTAGATTTTGTGTAAAATGCAAATCACTTTTAGTAAAATTTTCTACCACGTCCAGATTTTGGTTTTAATCGGCTTAATGCCAGTAATATGAAACTTGCTTTTCAAGGTTAAAGCAATTTTTTTTTGCCAACTATATAAAAATTCGAACAATTTTGATAAATAAAATTTATCCCGAGTTGGCAACACTGAGTCAAGAGCATAGTAACGGGCAACGGCCCAACGGTCAGTCGCTACGTGACAGTCAAGCAGAACGGTTGTTGAAGCTCTCTGCTGATGAGCAAGTGACAGGTTGTGGTGACTTGTGTGTTTTTATAGCATTTGTTTTGTACTACGGTGTGTATTTCTTTTTATTTTGCACATCGTAATAATTACTTTCTACGTTTTTTCAGATATTGTATGGTAATTCAAAATGGCATCAAATAGACGTGCTTGTGTAAATCACCCAGACAACTTCTGCTTTGTCTGTGGACAATATACACCTAAGCCACAACGTAGAAACATAACAACAAAGATTAAACTTGCCTACAAGTGTTAGTTTGACTGTAAGTTAGGAGACCAACAGAGGGACTGGGCACCACATATTTGCTGTGCACAGTGCAATGCAATGTTAATAGCTTGGATGAATGGTAAAAGAAAAGCTATGCCGTTCTCAGTCCCCATGGTTTGGCGTGAGCCGAAAAATCACTTCAATGATTGTTATTTTTGTTTGACAAAGATTGCTGGTTTCACAAAGAAAAACAAATCAAAGATCACGTACCCAAACTGCGAATCAGCAATGAAACCAGTACCACATGATGAAACAAATCCACCACCAGTTCCACCAGCAACGATAACAGACAGCAGTTCATCTGAAGATTCTGCTAGTGATATAGAAACAGAGAAAGATGGCATATATGTTCCAGATGCAAATATTTCCCCACATTTGTTAAGTCAAGCGGAGTTAAATGACTTAGTGCGCGATTTGGAATTACCAAAAGAAAAGGCAGTTGCTTGGTTCAAGACTTCAAGAATTTAATCTTCTCCAACCAAACACCAAAGTTTCCCATTTCTGCCATCGCCATTTGCAGTTTTCATCATTTTACTTACAGGAAGAAAACGTTTGTTTCTGCCACGATATCAGTGGTCTGATGCAAGGGATTGGCTGTCGCTATGATCCAAAAGAATGGAGACTGTTCATTGACTCTAGTAAAGCTAGCCTTAAAGCTGTATTACTGCACAACGGCAATGAAAAACCTTCAATACCTGTAGCACATGCCACTGGCCTTAATGAGACTTATGAATCGATGAAACTGCTGCTAAGACTCATCAAATATAAGGACCACACATGGAATATTTGTGGCGACCTTAAAGTTGTATCATTACTTCTTGGGTTACAGTTGGGCTACACAAAGCATATGTGCTTTTTGTGTCTATGGAACAGCAGAGATGACAAGAACCACTACAAAAAACATGATTGGCCATCTAGAACTGAACATGTTGTTGGTAAATACAATGTGAAACACCCAGCACTTATTGACCCTCAGAAAGTACATCTTCCACCACTTCACATTAAACTTGGCCTTATGAAAAATTTCGTGAAGGGTATGGATCATCAAGGTAGTGGTTTCCAATATTTAAAGGATAAATTCAAAGGAATATTGACAGATGCTAAGCTAGAAGCTGGAGTTTTCACTGGACCACAGATCCGCAGTGTCATCTACGACTCATCGTTTCCATCTAACCTAAATGAGAATGAACTAGGAGCATGGACATCTTTCGTTGAAGTTGTCAAAAATTTTCTTGGAAACCACAAAGCTGAAAACCACCGTAAACTCGTAGAAAACATGCTTAAATCTTATGAAATAATGGGATGCAGAATGTCTTTGAAAATTCATTTTTTACATTCTCATCTTGACTTCTTCCCGGCCAACCTTGGGGCTGTAAGTGACGAGCATGGTGAGCGCTTCCACCAACAGATCTCAGTTATGGAAAACAGATACCAAGGTAATTTCAACCCAAATATGATGGGAGATTATTGTTGGTTCCTGCAGAAGGAGAGCTCGTCATCCTACAAGCGACAAAGGAAGAGGACACACCAAAGTTTCACTTAAGAACAGGAATTTGCCTTTCAGTAGTAACAACAAAATACTAACGCGCTTTGGGTGGATGGTTGGGCGCAGGGGTGGTAACTCCACCAGCGGAATTCCGCTGTCTGTCTTAAGCCAGAATAGAGGAGGAAAGACATCCTGTTCACTAATTATTTAAGTATGCTTAACATAAAACGTGGCACGGAAAAGTAGCTTAGACGGCTTTCGTAATAGAAGCGGGTGAGAAAAAAAATGAAAAATAGGGGTTTTCAGTTACACAAAATCTGGACGTGATAGAGAAATTTTGATATCAGATCTGAAATCAGCATCAGCGCTTTAGTAGGAATCAGTAGTTCACGTGTCTGTAACAAAAAAAAGTTGAAATTTGTTGCCTAGTGATAATTCGAAAACCACGAAATGACGCCTTTAAAATGTTTTAAAATGACGCAATCAGAGACTCTCAAAAACTTCTAAAAACGTTTTAAAATGTTAAGAAAATTCCAGTGTTGTAATATTTTTCCGCGAAAAGGTTTAACATCAAATTTATTATCTGTAACTTTTTTTTTTTTCAATTTCCATAATTTCCCGTTTTTCCCAGGAATTCCCGTCCAGGATATTGAACACTAATCAATAGCATTGCCACATCAGGAATCAAGGGTCATTCTTTAAATCAGTTTTAACACACAACACACACCAGCCACACACACACACACACACACACACAAACATATATATACACACAAATAAACATATTAACGTGTAAAGTAGTTAAAAAGTACTGCCTAACTAATAATTACAGTAGCTTTATAAATAATGACTGGTGATTGCTTACTGTAGGTGATTTTACTTCTGGGTAAGGTAGGCCTAATTAGATTTCACTTGAAATTTATATTTTGCCATAATTATTAACATATTGAATTAATTTCTATAATTTTTTACCCAAACACGGTCTACTTCTAGGCCAAGACATATTTTATCTGTTTTCACCTAAACGGGCGACGTCATAGCCAGTGTCATAACACCGCTTCCTGTCTATCAGCGAAGTTAAGCGACATATTGGGTCTGGAGATTAGTTGGATAGGGTACCGTCCTCTGTGTGCAGATTACGTAGCGACCCGTGGTTTGGATCCCGGGTAAAGCTGTAGGTCCTCTCCGCCATATGTTGCGAAGAAAGTTGCGCAACTCAGCCATAACATTTTCACCAAAACACTTTCTATTTTTAGGGCAAGACACATTTTTCTTACACAGAAAATAAAAAATCAGTATAAACATGTACTTTACCATAAAGGTTTTAGTTGTTTAATGAATGTAAGTGTAGGGTAGGCCTAGTTGCGGAGTGTTTGTGAGATCTCAACAAAAAATGGCATTCACCAAACTGACACAAGATTGGGTTAAGTGTAAGTGTATACCCAAATTAATAGTGATGCTCTTTTAAATAGTTTGCAGGTAATTTTAGAAATCTTCATCTTATGAATTGATCATAGGCCAGGGCCTAACTAGCCTTTAATCATCTGGGCACATGAAGTGGTCGGACATCCATCCAGCTATTGAGCAGACCTATGTCGCTTAACCTCATTGCTCTTACCGGAAGCGGTAACAGGAATTATCATCCAGCTTGCTATTATTTTCTATCTTAAATACGTTTTAAAAAATTATTAATCTCTCTCTCTCTCTCTCTCTCTCTCTCTCTCTCTCTCTCTCTCTCTCTCCCCTTCGCTTGGAAGGAATGAAATAAAAGGGCTCATGGCTTTGTAAAGTTTGAAAAACACTGTTCTATAGAGAAACCAAACAGAAGTTTGGAGACTTGTGTATCTTGATCAAATATGAATCTTGTAATATAATTGGGTTTTGTTTGTAGTACACTCCACCTCTTTTACTACGAACATACAAGTCTCTCCAACTTTAAAAAATAATAATAATGTAAGTATTTTTGGATTAAATTGAGAATTTTCAACGCATTCCTGAATTTCATCCCATTCCACTGCCCGTTTCTGCTCAAGATTAAAGAGAATTTTCAACGCATTCCCGAATTTCATCCCATTCCACTGTCCGTTTCTGCTCAAGATTAAAACAATTACACTCCGCCACAGTCCTAAAGTATTGACGAACATCAAGGGTCAACCTCGGAAGTTGAACATCTCCCGTTTTAGCGCAGAACTTTTAATAATGTTTTCAACATAGTGTTCACTCATCTTACTTCTCGAGTCTTCATATTATTTAAGTTTTTATAAGTCTATTTAAAAGTTCATTTCAAAGTTTGTGACAATGATTTAGCGAATATTTGCTAAGCTGGACATCTATGAGTCATACCGACCATTTGACCATTTGACCATTTCACTATCGTTCTGTAATTTTTCTGTGTCATCTCTATTCGTTATTGCTTTACACAACTCATGAATCACGACACGAAATTGTTTTTAACTTTTACATCAATGTTGTCTATCATTGTCTATCATTGTCAACAAACTTCACCTCTGTTTGTCTCGTCGCTGAAAGTACAGTAAGTGTCGTTTATACAATCGATCATGCTGATTGATGTAAACCCAACCATTTGAGAAAGTAATTTTTTTTACTTATTAATTATTATTATTATTATTATTATTATTATTATTATTATTATTATGTACACAAATAATAAATAGTTTATGACCATCTCAGTGATAAAAATATTTAAGCCATGCACATTGAATATTAATAATTGTTTATTTTATTTACATATACTACTAGTTTTCAAAGTGAGTCTTTCAAGCACAATAAATTATCAGAGATCTTTACATCGTTGTTTATGTATTGAAGTATACATGCAAACATACGTGTCTTTGTCTTTCATCCCGTACTTTTCCTTCTTGCTGGAAGTTCGCTTTCATTCAGCCTGTCCTAAAGAAGGGTGACCGCTCTCAACTCTCCAACTATCATCCAATTGCTTTGATTTCTCGCCTTTCTAAAGTTTTTGAATCATTCCTCAATGGAAAAATTCTTAAACGCCTCTCTTCTTACAATCTTCTCTCAGATCGTCAGTATGAGTTCCGCAATGGACGATCTACTGGCAATCTTCTTGTATATCTCTGACTCTTGGTCATCTTCCTTTCTGGATTTCGGTGAAACCTTTGCTATTGCGCTAGACATATCAAAAGCTTTTGATAGAGTCTGGCACAAATCTTTAATTTCCAAATTGCCCTCCTTCGGTTTTTATCCTTCTATGTGTGCTATCACCTCTGATTTCCTTTCTGGCCCATCTATAGCTACGGTTGTAGATGGCCAATGTTCTTCTTGGGCAGTATTGTATTTGAAAATACTTAAATACTTATTTAAATACATGTATTTATAAATAACTTTTTGGGGAGTATATTTAATTACATATTTAAATAATTTCGAAAAGTATTTAGTATTTGTAAATACCTGTTTTTAAATACTTTTTTAAAATACTTTTTTGTGAATGCAAAAAACTTCACTTTTCATACTTTCATACTTTTTTGTGAATTGTTCAATTTTGCGAGGATGTACAGTACTAACCACCCAGTATTTAACTGGTACCACAGAACAGAGTAAAACATTTTTCAAGGTGCTTGTGCTTCCAGAAAGTTCCAGGCTCAGCAGGCTGGAACTTTCTGGAAGCACCTTGAAAAATGGAACTTCCAGCCTGCTCTAGTGGCGATTGTCACAGACTAACAGCTGCAGTGCGGCAGCCGGCAGCCTATCCTGAGGCATCGTCATATGTGGTTGTGTAAAGTTCAGCGCTAACTGTGCAGTTAGCCTTAGTCTATTGATCATATTAGACGAGGACAACCTTTGTAACATGGCTGCAGCAAGTGGAAGTGGTGGAAAAGAAGGTGGTAAAATAGAAGTTGTTGATGGTGAAATGAAAATAAAAATAGCGAATCACACCTGGATCCACTTTTGATGGAAAATACTCCGAATAACTTCAAAGATGGTGGTAAAGTGAAGACTTTATGTCTTCTGTGCCACAAAACAATTGCAGCGTCTACTTCTGCAACTTCTCAATTTTATTTGACTCTAAGCTGATGTTAGTGATTTTATGTGCTTTTTGAAAAGTATCTAAATTGTATTTGAAATGTATTTAAATACATTTTAGGAGTAATGTATTTAGTATTTAAATACTTCCTGAAAACCTGAATTTTATTTAGTATTTAATTACTTTTATTTTCAAGTAATGTATTTATTATTTAAATACATCTAAAGTATTTACTGCCCATATCTGTCAGCAGTTTTGGGAGGTAAATACAACTATTTATGCAATTTATTTTCTCCAGTACAATATAATTTATAAAAATATATTAAAATATTATTGTTTTTCTATTTAAATGTGTTTTAAAAGGTCAAAAATTATGTTTATTATATGCAGTTTTGGGTTGGAAAAATCTTCCGTAGGAACGCATCTCCCATTATATAATGGGATTTAATGAGAAAAATAGGGTCCGTTATACGGAAATTCGGTTTACGGACAACTTTTCAGGAAAGTAACCCTTCCGTATAACGAGGACAACCTATATATATATAACATGGTACACACAATTACAAATAAAGTTAAAAATTTTGCAGGTAAAACTAAATTTCTAATTTCCGTTGAAACTCTTTTCGATAATTTTAAGCGTTTACATCGGGATTCAATTTGCAAATTGGAAAGAGGACTAATAGTAACGACTTTCCATAATGACTCTAATTTAATAGATACTCTGAAATAGTGTTATTTCTTTTGTTTTTACTCTTGGCTACAGATATAAAACCGAATAAACGGTACACACGACACACTCTCATTTCTGTAAACAGAAATACTTTTACTCTCTGTTGGTTCAGTGATCAGTTCAGATCATTAACCCTTAAACTGCTCATTAGCGATTGCTAATGATCATCGTATGCGCAAAAAATTAAGGTTTATGAATTTTGATGAAAATGTAACGCAAGATTCATATCGTCAGATGCTACAAGATTTCTACTTACCACAACTATGATAGTTTTTTCTGTAAAAGAAATAACTGCATTGCCTCAGATTCACGGTGGTTTCAGCAGGATGGAGTACCTCCACACACTGCTTGTGAAACTCGCAACTTTGTGAGGAAGCATTTTTTTGGGCGACTAAGCCCTCTTCATGAGCCAGTTACTATAACAGTAAAGCGTATAAGTATCGTGAATTGGCGATCGTGTAGTGACTACGCTTTATTATTTATTATACTTCATTATTTACTCTAATTTCTGCTCTCTATTGCATTTCTCTTTACTCATTTCCACAATACTTTATAACGCGTGGTAGGTAGCCGAGCTAGCAGAAAACCGTTAGCCTAATGCAAGGGGGAAGGGGGTTCATTAACACTCTTTTTCAACGCTTGTTAACACTTTATTAATTCCGAAAATGGTTTAGTTAAGTTAGGGTATGCGAATATGAAATTTCTATTATAATAATTTAGGTCGGAGAGGGACACACACTTAATTAACTTTACGTTACATTTCGTCAACTTACGCGTAACGCGCCTGCCTCAAGACTGACTCCCTTATGGGTAGCCGGCTCCTTGTGTTCCTCTGTCCACGACTACAACTCTACCCATTTTAAGCAATTTAAATCTAACAACCATACTTTTTCGTAATTTCATAATCATTATTAAATGATTTACATTAAACATTATCTTATTTAATTAAACAGAAATTAATATTCTTAACTAAGCATTACTACACTCGCATCACCCCCTTGAAAATAAGTTTTTCCATTAGTAAAACTTATTAATATCGTTTAACAATGTTAATAAATTTATTCAACAAATTTATATATTTTGCATTTTTTTTTTTTTTTTTTTTTCTTTAACACTTCAGAGTTGAGATAGACAAGAAATAATTAGAATGACAATTTCCACACATATTTTGTATCATATTATAAAAACCGAAAACTTTATAATTTTCACATTTGCATAAAATAACATTTCACTCTAATAATTAAATTACAACCTGTAACTACTCTATACATGCCAAAAAAAATAACGGAAAATTTTCTTACAGTGGCTACACAAATCTTAAGTTCACAATCTATTCCCGCGATTCCTCATCAACGATCGCTTTTCATTTGAAACAGTTATTTGTATAGTTATACAGTTACTATCAGGGCAACATAGAAAAAAAATAAGAAAAAGTTTACATAAAATACCGACCAAGAGCGCACATACTATTTCACGAAAAACACAACAATTATGGGCAATAATCGCACCCTTTTCACTTATAATTTCATTACCTAATAATCAGTACATCAATTTGCTGGACGTTGTTTAGATGACACTCCGCACGCTGACAACGGATTTCAATTTTCAATCGCAGCTCTCCTGCTCACTTCAGCTAGAATGCAAGGGATTGCATCAATCAACATGCAACAGGGCAGCACGCTATAATGGTTCCGCTCTCTCTCCAATGGCGAAAAAAAAAAAACAAGAGACGTCCAATTCTAAAAGGATCAGGGGGGGGATATCTGAAAGCGGGACCACGCGCTGGAATTGGACGGAATTTGCAATTCTAGAAGTCGATGAAGAAACTCGCCTTGTCTCATCTCCACTTTGTCGGTGAACGCTGCTCTTCCTACGTCCAGCTGAAAGACTCTTCTACTGGCAACATCAAACGATGACTCCGCCGTAGGCCGTTTCCAACGAACCTACTGTATGTCTGTATGGACAGTACAGTCGTAGGCACCCGTTCAAGCTCTCGTGGCTTGTCTACCGCATGCTGCGACACATATTTAGCGAAGCATTCGAGCAGCGTGACCAGCTACTGCCCGAAAAATACCAGTAGACCATCTTCGATCGAAACTTTCGTGTGCCAAGACCCTGCACACGTAAATTTCTCTTCTCTTCCGAAACTGTCCTGCGCCAAGTCCATGCGCATTCGGTTCCTCTCTTCTGTCTCTTCTCTTCTCTTCCGAAACCATCCTGCGCCAAGTCCATGCGCCATTGGTTTCTCTTCTCTCTCTCTCATTGGTGATCGATCACCTATCCGGTCGACTAAACTCACTTGATGGAACTCGGATTCAACTTGGTTGACCCAAACTGAGCCTTTGAAATTTTGAAAAAAAAAAGTTTATTCTAAACGTGTTTCTGTACTGCTTATCATTTCATTTAATTTATCGAATTTTCTCGACAGTTCACTTCGAAATACTAACTACACATTTGCTCTGGCCAAATTCACGGAAAGAAAAAAAATTACACATCTCAAAATTTCGCAAAAATTTAATCAAATCTAGCTACCAATAAGGTCACTTATGGCAGTTACAGCAGAGAAGATAAAAAAAGTCATGAAACGCTAAACAAAATTGTACAGTATAAATATAAAAGCGCCCATACATAGTAACTGTTAGTATAATTTAAGAATTATTATTGTTCAAACTATCGTCAGAAATCACCTCAATACCTCTAAATACAAAAGACAAAAATGAACCCCAGAAACTTCATGTCATCCATTCTCTGACAATCATGAACCCTCTTGCTTTGAGGAGGAGCACACAAAGACGCCACAAAAACGTTACTGGCTATCTAGAAGGCTCCATTTCCGAGTGTACACTTGAGTCAATGTTTCAAATGCATTAGTTAACTCCGACTGAAGGTTTAAACAATAATAATTTTCTAAACAGTTATTAAAAAGTAAACAAATTTAAATATTACTACCAAAAATTATTTTAATACAGTAACTCCAACTTGAAACGTCAAATTTCATACGAATTGAACTCGCAATTAGCAAATTACATCTGAGATACAACTCTCTCCTTCAACAGAAACCCCAGTATGGTTTGCAAATCACAAAAATCTCAGTAATTTATCGTTTCCAAGTGAAACTACAAATTTGCATAATTATACTAAATAAGAATAGATAATATGCACTCACAAATACACATAATCCACTGTAAACAAAAAACAAACCATTGCATAATTAAGAGCGGTCGCTTTGTTTGTAAGCGAACCTCTATATCCCTAACCGAATGAACTTGCATATATCCTAACATAAATTCGTAATATTTTCCATGCAAACGCTCGAACTAAAAAAAAGACATTTTTCATTTCTAATACCCAAATTAAAATATCAAATCAAATATCCTTTTTGCAATACAATCTAAATTTTACCATTGTCATTGAACTGGAAGAAAGAAAGAAATAAAAATCGGCCTACCTATACAAATAAAATTGATTATTGAATGAATTTATAAAAGAAAATATATGAAAAGAATTTCCTACACAAATTTCTGTAATTAAAAAAAAATTATAATATCGAGATTTAGTAAAATATGTATAGCTTAACTCACATAGGTTCCCAAAATAAAAATAAAATTTACTGCCGCTTTTAGGCCTATAATTAAGAAATTCCATGCTACGCGTGGGAAGAGCTATTAAGAATTTAAGTCATAACATTTGTGCTTCTTAAGGAAAATCCTGTGATTATTTATGTTGAATCAATTAAAAATTTTGTAAAATAACTATTGAAGAAACTCTTTATAATAATTTAAAAGATACTATAATTTAATACTCAATACACATACAATAGTGATAACCAATATTCGAACAATATTTTACGATAGGCCTACAAAAAGACATCCTTCTTTACAATACAATAGCCATTTTACCAAATATGTCGGAATTGTCGTGAAATGAACGAAAGGAACAGAGAGGAGAAAAAAATAGATAATCAGCTTACCTACCAAAGTTTATGAGTATATAAATATATGTAATTATATATAAACTAATAAATACGTATAAGTTAATAAGTAAGTATATAATTAATGAGTATATAATTAATGAGTATATAAAAAATAAAAAAAAAACTTAAAAAAATTTCACAAACAATTTCTCTATTTCAGTTAAACGAATTCTGCTTATTTTGAAATTTAACACAATCCTATACGGCGACTTATAATCTGACAAATTTAATATGTTTAAGATTACCTTTCGACTGTCAATTAACTGTAACTTAACCTATATAGCGCGAAGCGAGCGAAGCAAAAAGCCCGTAAATCTATATAAACAAAATAATCCTATTATTATATACAAACAATCGAAATATAATAAAAAATCTGCTAATGAAACCCAGAAAATTTCTCATGTTCATGAAATGTCTTTGAATCGGTACAAATTTTCGCTAAAACATTTTGAAAGGACCATATAAAATGTGTATCACAGTGTATTTAAACTAACAATTTACTTACGTACAAATTTTTTCTATATTAATCGCTATTTTTATATCACAATTACTACTAATTCCAAAAATTTTAAACAAAAAGTAAAAAGGTAAGCTGGAACAGGCATACAGTAGAAGAGATAAAAAAAAAGAAAAATTGAGTCTTCAGGCAGCACGATAATTTTCAAAACTATGCCCTCTCCAACCCAAATGAACGAAATTTAACGTAATAATGACTCGCACTATTTAGTCGGACAAGTTTTGCTACCGACTCTAACGACTAAAATAAGTTTTTGAGTCACTAGACTATGAAAAGCAACGGAACCGATGGAACAACCGAACATTTCAGAATGAACAAACGAACATTTCAGAATCCAACGAACTCTCACGAAAAGAAAAAGAAAAAAAACAAATTAAATTTTTAGGCGCGAAGTTTGTCAGGGACGCTATCAGGATGCGAAGGCGATGCGCCATCTTGAATTTATATTTACAATGAAATTTTAAGGAATGAAAATCGAAATTTGCCTGCAAACGGGATCAACTTTGCATTTAGATATTTTAATAATCGAAATAAAATATTCATTAACGCTATTGGTTATTATACCGGGTTCGAAGAATTTTAATCAAAATACTAGCACGTGGGTAAGCCTCATTCAAAATATATATAATAGGAGGACCGCCGCTAGCCACCAGATGTAGTGACTACGCTTTATTATTTATTATACTTCATTATTTACTCTAATTTCTGCTCTCTATTGCATTTCTCTTTACTCATTTCCACAATACTTTATAACGCGTGGTAGGTAGCCGAGCTAGCAGAAAACCGTTAGCCTAATGCAAGGGGGAAGGGGGTTCATTAACACTCTTTTTCAACGCTTGTTAACACTTTATTAATTCCGAAAATGGTTTAGTTAAGTTAGGGGTATGCGAGTATGAAATTTCTATTATAATAATTTAGGTCGGAGAGGGACACACACTTAATTAACTTTACGTTACATTTCGTCAACTTACGCGTAACGCGCTTGCCTCAAGACTGACTCCCTTATGGGTAGCCGGCTCCTTGTGTTCCTCTGTCCACGACTACCAACTCTACCCATTTTAAGCAATTTAAATCTAACAACCATACTTTTTCGTAATTTCATAATCATTAGTAAATGATTTACATTAAACATTATCTTATTTAATTAAACAGAAATTAATATTCTTAACTAAGCATTACTACAATCGTCATTTGAATATTAAAGCAGTAAATCGTGTATCATCAATTGATGATCATAGCAGTGAATCGTGTATCGTCAATTAACGATCATAACAGTTTAAGGGTTAAGCACAATAAAATCAATAGAAAAATCTCTACAGTTGTAGAACTGAAGCAAGGAAACTCAAACTGGAGGAAAAAACTACAGGGTGTCCATAAATGATTACCCTGATTAAAGCGTGCTATAACTTTTAAATAAACACTCGTATTCAAACAGTTTTAATCATAAAGAGATAAACATACAAAGTTTTGATACATAGTTAATGAACTTAATAAGCTTCCACATGTGCAACCCTAGTGGCACGTAAAATGTCTAAACGGTATTCACACTCACGCCACACATTTTCCAACATTTACCTTGTAGGCGTGTAACTTCAAACGTTTGTGTAACACCTTGTACACCGTAGACTCTTCGGTATCTTTAGTTGGCATGAAGCTTGTCTCACCGATTTCCTTGGTGACCATGTGAAAGCAGTTTGAATGTTTTCCACCGTCCCATCGGAAACTGATGGTCTACCACTGCTCTTTCCCTTTTCCACGTTTCCAGTTTCCAAGAATTTTTTCATCCACGACTTAATTAACTTCACATCAGGTGGATTCTTTCCATACTTTGTTCTGAACCTTCGCTGAACACTGACAGGAGATTTTGTTTCTGCAAGCCACACAACACATTGTGCCTTCTCTGTCACAGACGCCATCTTAACTGAACAGCTACTACAGCGCTCCTAGCGGCGAATGCGGTAGACGAAACACACCAGCACAGAAACTCTATGCGTGTACGAGATCACCTGTAAAAAGAAAACAGATGTAAGATTCGTCATTAAAACATGAGAGCATACTGTTTTCAGGGTAAACATTTATGGACACCCTGTATGTAAAATATAAATGAACATCATACAAACATTCATCCACTAAACAAATGTGGAGGAAAACGGAAGAAGAAAACATAAAAAAAAACAGAATGCTTATGCACGAAACGAAAAATGCAGTATAAAGAGAGTATTGGTCCGTTAAAAGTTGGGGCGACAGAATAAACAAATTATCCAGAAAATGAGCGAACTGTTTAAGGAACAATTTAACTCTGTGTTTAGCACCCCAAGTCTGAGATAAGGGTAGAAAATCCGGATGAATTTTCTGACAGATACAAATCAGCCAAGAACAAGTTCGGACACGAATCTATTAATAGATTTAGAGTTCTTGGAAGGAGACGTAATTAAGGCTCCATCACAAAATACTGAGAAAATTCGGCACAAGGGCCAGACGCATGGAGCGCCACGTTTCTGAAGAAATGTAAAAAGAGTATTGTCAAGCCTCTATTCTTACTTACTATAGAGAAAATAACTCGACACAGGACAAATTTTACCTCCATTAAAGAACGCGAACATTGCCTCCTTATTCAAAGGAAGTAACAGAGCAATGCCTAAGAATTATCGGCCAGTAACTCTGAAGGTGACATAGGACATAGGAAAATTACAAAATGACATTGAAACATTATTCAAGTGGGCGGAAAACAACAATATGAAGTTCCACGAAGAAAAATTCCAACTTATAAGATATGATTCCAAGGAAGGACTACAGAATAAAAGGGTACAAAGCTCTGCAAGCCAAACTGATAACCCAAACCCACAAGTCAAGGATCTTGGAGTAATAACGTCATCGGATGCAGAATTCAGTGAGCACTATAACAAACCTTTAGCGCACAGTGTTAATTTTACTGATTTTGTTCTAGTTAACGCCAGACGATTTTATTCAGTCTCGGAAAAGACCTCTGTGCAGTAAAGGGTTAAAATCACAACAGGTAGAGAAGTGCTTAGTCCAGGAGGAGATCCATGAACACCCAATATTCAAATGTTTGACACTTGAACATGCTTTATAGGTGTCTTAGGAACTATTTCAACCCTGTTGTACTAAACAATTGCGGTATAGATAATTTTGTACAAGAGGCTTTGTTTTACATACTATGGTATCAAATGAGAACATTACATTTAAGGGGTAGGATTTAATTAATACCTCATAACTCCTTTAATAGTTCATCCATCTACATCATATTTATCACATGTGTGGACAATTCACTAACGTATATGAATAATGAGTTTTTATTGTATATGCAAACTTTATTTATACATAAATTAATAATATATTTATTTAAATATTTCAGATCAAAAGAGAGGAGTTTTCATCAGAGCTTATGACAAATCTATTCTTATTCCCAGCTAGTGAAGACGAAGAGTGTTTGCCACTTTTAAGCATAATATCTGGTGCTGTTGTACCTGACGACACAGAACAAGAGCTTGTAAACTCGTCTGATATTGGTAGAAGCCACATGGAGACCTTCGTTTAAGAGAGATTGAACACGTGTACCAAATGTTTTGGGGAAACTCTACCCCATATCAAACCTTTGGCATACACATAAAAGAATACAGCAAAAGCGGCTACAAATGAGAAAATGAAATCAGCTGTTTGGTAGATTGATCGTACCTGCCAAATCCGGAGATATCAACATAAACGAGGTAGTAACCTATAAACTATCTGTTCACCTTTTTCAGTGGCGTATTCTGATGGATCACTAAGGAAAACCGTAAAAAGTATTCTTCTTTCAGACCTTGAAAAGGAAGTAGAAGTCCATTTCAGATATCCAGCACCAGAAGCTCCGATACCAGTTTGATATATAGTGGATGCGATGTTAACTACGCAAATGGTAGAAAGTGGAGGAGCCAGCACACAAGCTGATAACTATTGGGAACTTCTTGTACAACCAATTCACCAACGGGACTGCAACAGAATGGACGTTATCTTTGACCACTAGGACAAAGAAGATTCCATCAAAGCTGGAGAACGTACACGACGAGGATGCTTTACTTCATTAGAGGTGAAAATATGTGAAGATAACATACACATTTGTACCAAAACAGTGGGACAAATATATCAGCCTAAAATCGATGTTCAATAAAAAGAACAAAGGCTAATATATATGAGCGATGCGGTTGTAAGAATGCTTTCAGATAACTGATAGATAACCTCCTTGTAGGTTACTGTTCATACAGTAAGGGCCAAACTGCACAGGAAAAACAAATACATATATTTGTTAATAATTATTATTGTAATATTGTAAATTGTGATGTTATAATACTTATTCTTATCAGTAAAGATTGAATTATATATACAGTGTGTGTATATATATATATATATATATATATATATATATATATTATATATATATATATATGGGATGAATTTCACAATAAAACACGTGAAATGAATGAATGCTGCAAACCCACAAGGAAAAAGAAAAACGATTCCAAGGCCTTTCGTGTATTCAAAGCTACACCTCGTCAGGGAATGAAGTTAAAAGGCGAGAAGCCCATATATATATACAACGTACAGGAAAAACAAAACAATTAGCACATACTTAACAAGGTTAATGAGAGGCAAAAGAAATTTTAACATGATATCGTCAATTTTATAAGTCCCCGAGCTGTTATTGAAATGTTTTTAAAATGAATAAATGCACATTCTAGAATATTTCGTTCTATTATATCTCTGTTTTTAACAAGCGCTTTAGAACTATCCCACTTGATGCTATGGTTACATCTATACATATGGTTAAATAAAGCATGGAAGTACTAGCTGTTCTACAAGCATATTATGCTGTTTTACCCTAATATCTAACGTTTTACCGGTTTGGCCTATACTGTATATACTGAGTTACATTGTGTACATCCGATCGAATACACACAACCAACAACATTATCAGGGCTATTCTTTATTAGGCGTGATTTAACAGTATTATTATACTTAAAGATTACATTAATGCCAATTGCTTTAAGTACAGTTGGAAGGTATTGAAAATTAACATGGTAAGGTAGGCTAAGGATATTTTTACGCTGAAATTCCTTTACAATTTCAATAACAGCTCGGGACTTATAAAATTGACGATATCATGTTAAAATTTCTTTTGCCTCTCATTAACCCTTGTTAAGTATGTGCTAATTGTTTTGTTTTTCCTGTACGTTGTATATATATATGGGCTTCTCGCCTTTTAACTTCATTCCCTGACGAGGTGTAGCTTTGAATACACGAAAGGCCTTGGAATCGTTTTCTTTTTCCTTGTGGGTTTGCAGCATATATATATAATATATATATATACACATATATATATATATATATATATATATATATATATATATATATGTGTGTGTGTGTGTGTGTGGTGTGTGTGTGTGTATCAGGGTTGGTACCCAAAAATCAAAACCCAAAAACCCACCAAAAAAACCCAAGAACAAAAACCCACCAAAAACCCAGCAAAAACCCACATCAATTTACTTCTCATAAACTTATATTTAACTTGGCATTTTTTATAATATGGTTATGCAGTCTTATATATTAACAACTATAAACTATAATGAATGTGATAAGGCCAATATAAACTGAAATTTCCAGAAACTATTTATTTGACACGTTTCATTATGAACCTTGGACCGTTTGACTGCCGCCATTGATTGTTTGAGGGCTCCCAGCCTTCTTTAGTTAGCTTTATAAGGCTAACTAACAAAAATATCACGACCTAACCTAACCAATCGTCAAGGTCGTACAGTTGACCTAACGATTTGTTAGGTTAGGTCGTGATATTTCGTTAGTTAGCCTTATAAGGCTAAGTAAAGAAGGCTGGGGGCACTCACCTATGTTTCAATGGCGGCAGTCAAACGGAAAAGATCCTGAACCTTATATCCAGGGCCGTAACTAGGGTTTAGAAATTAGTGAGGTCCAGATTTTTTTCGAGCGCGGCGGGACGAGCAAAATTCAGACCAAAATGACATCTACAAACACAACCCAAGCTATACAGTGACTAAACACAAAACCCTTGTCTATAATAAAAGCCATCTAATGTTTAATACACGCTCGACGCTCCCTCTTTTCAAAAGAAAAGCGGTAATATGCGTTTCATACACGGAGAACGGTTCAGTCTCTTTTTTTTTTTTTTAGGAAATAATTACCGAGGTCCGGACCTCGGTGACCTCATAGGTAGTTACGGCCATGCTTATATCTAATACTGTATCTAATTTATCTATCTTCTAATTGGCTACCTATATCTAAAAATAAATCATGTTTCTTTTCAGCTTTATAATTTAAATAATTTAAGTGGTACCTAATATTGATTATTGATCAGTATGTTCAGCATCTTTTGACCTTAGGTGGCGGTAGATTCGAACCAACATTTCTGCCTTTTCTTTCCCTAACCTATTTTGCATTTTACTCCATACCAAGCCAAACGTTGAAAAAAATATTTCCAATGATCCGGAACTGGCCGGACAACTATGAATAGATCTCATAAATTTAGCAAAACCTAACGGTAACCTGGTCTCTTTTTTTTTTTTTCATTTCAACAATTTTCCACCAATTACTAGCTGATGTAGAGCTCACTATACTATCTTTGAATAAATAAGGAGGAAAAATTAGTGCGTCTTTTAAGAGGAATGCATAATATCCTGCCATGTATTCTGAATTTATTTTAATCAGCCATTCTTCAGCCTCTTCCTCTTGAACTCATTCAGTTTTTGTCCTGAAAAATAATAGAACTGTGTGGAAACAGAAATAAAGCTAATAATATAGAGTATATAATTTATGTTATGGTATCTAATTTATGCTAATTGTTATCTAATATGGCAATGCCAGATGATTTGATTCAGATTAGAGGAAACTCTTCTGCCCATACAGTTGAGTTACCTATGTTTTATATATTGATAATAGTTAAGCATTTAGGTCTTATTTACCTTCATACTTTGGGTCAGTTATATTTGCCAAAAGATGACATGGCTCCATAGCTTTTTTAAATCTCTTAATAATATCTTTTTTGTATGGAGCTAATTTTTTCATCTTGGATTAAATTGAGCCAAATTTCAACAGCATCAGATAATGTTGTATTATCAGCCTGCAACTGTAACAAAAAAATAAAAACTATAAAGTTATACATGGCTGAATGAAAACATCTGTATTTAGAATTATGCATTGTTAGAATTTATTTTTTGGTGTTACAAGTTACAACACATAAAATGAAGTATATTTTAATTATTTATTAGTAGTGCTTTAGTACAGGATTCTATAAATAAAATGTGCACTATAAGTCTATAAAACATCTTGAAATTAATATTGGTATTTAAAGGTAAGTAATTTTAACTGCATAATATAAACACACCTTATCTACATAGAGCATTTTCAATAAGTAAGAGTTGTGACTGTAAATTGAGTTCCTCTCTCTGTATAGATAAGTTATCTATCAATTTTCCGATGTTGTGATCAATGTCTTCAATATGCTCTCCTCTTATTTCTATATATAGAGAGTAATTTGACAAATAGGTTTTTATGCATTCTAACTGAGAATTCCATCTGGTTTAATTTGGTAGTTGCGGCATCATACCTCCTTTCTCCATTAACCAACCCCAAAATATAAATTTTTATTACAAATATTGCTGGATTTGACAGCATAAATAAATAGCCTTTGCAACTTATTAATGAGTCGTGAATTAGGATTCACACTGGTGACAGTGCTAATGCTAACATTGACAGTGTTAATGCATAAAAGTAAAGCTGACAGTAGTTAATTTATTGGATTTGTTTTTAGCTTACATGAGGTTGGTGATGGTTTTGGAAATATTTATTAATTTCTACAACATGCTTGAGAACTGATTTTGGGAGACATCTTTTTCTACCAAGTTTAGATGGTGTGCTGAACAATCATAAGTAATAAGACTAGTTGTCCTCTTTAAGAATTTCTCTCATTCTTATCATTTTGTTTTCGTTATCAGTGCATATAGCAAATACCTGAAAATAAAATGTCATAACTCATAAGGAACTGAGCATTTGAGTATACCAAGGCGGAGAATTACATTCAGTTTATAACTAAAATAAAATGTACCTACAAAATAGTTATACTTACATCAATGCCATATATTTCTTTAGTTTTTGTTGTTGCTTCTCTAGCTAACTGTGCACAATATCTCGCTGTCTTTTGTACTTCCAGCATCTACTGCTGAAATCAGATATGGCTTTTTTCCATTATGAATACTGTGCGCAATAATAGGATCATTACCTACTGAACTCCAGCCATCGTGTATAAGGGTAATGGTACAATCATCAAGATTAAGGTCATTCTTCATTTCATGGATTACTTCATCATTAACTTTTATTAACAGATCAGATGCCAACCTTGTCCTGTTTGGTGGTTCATATCCTGATCTTAGACCTTTGATTAATTTTATAAATTCTTTATTTTCTAAAACGTTGAAGGGTATGTTAGCTGAAAAAAAGAACCTTGCAACTTGTAAATCTAATTCTTCCTTTTGGTCCACAGTCGTTCTTACCACAAATGGTGTAATTGATATTTGCCTTTTATCATGTTTTATTGGTGTTGAATGACAGAATGTGAATGATGAAGAACCTGCACTGGTGTCACTCAGGCACATTTTCACTTATAATCTTTGGATCATCTTTGCCAGAAGCCAAAGTTGGAGGAAGTGAATCAGTTTCAATTGATGCTCCAAATTCGAGTTTCGACATACCTCTTGCCTCATTTTCAAAACATTCCACTTTTCTTTTACTGCATTTCTCTAGATGATATTTCACTCTCTCAATTTTTCGAGTGATACTTTCTTTGCAATAATTGCATAGTACTCTAGTAGGCTGATCACTAATAAAGTCACCTCGTCCCATTCGCTAGCTTTAGATCTTCCACCTCTATAACTCTTTGGCATCTTAAAAATTTAAATTTGAGTTAGGTCTAAATAAAGCTGAAATCTGCTGTTAAGAAATAAAGGAAAGATCTAAAATTAAAATGGAGAAAATTCTAATATGTCATTATTATCTCTCATATCTGAACTTTCTGTGAAATATAGATGTCTTTTTAATATATATAGATTAGATAAATAAATTAATAAAATAATAGATTATTAGGCACTACATAATTATCGAACCTTTCTAAAAAAAATTTCAACCTATCAAAAAACCAAAAACCCAGCGAAAACCCAGTTGGGTTGTTTTTTTTGTGAAAAACCCGGGTTTTTGCCAACCCTGGTATGTATGTAAGAGGGTTGCCAAAAGCAAATAGACACCAGTTTTCTTTCCAAAACATTTTTGATTTGATGAAAAAAGTCAATACATAACAAATTAATTGAAGCAATATTTTTAAAATCTTGTCCCTTTTCCCCTTTGCGTTTATCGATTAGTTAATACAGGGTGCGTATAAAGTAACGCAAGTAAAGAGACAAATCTTATTTGGACTAGCTTAAGCTAGTTTCGTAACGCGAGTAAAGAGACAAATCCGATTTGAACTGGTTTAAACTTGTTTTTTTAACTTGTAAACAGCGATTACTTCAGTCTGTATTAAGCTCTCGAACTGTCTGTTCACCCGCGTTACTTTATATACACCCGGTAGTTACAAGTTAGTAGTTACAAAAGTAATTTGCTACAAGTAACGAATTACTTTCTCGATAAATTGAAAGTAACGAATTACTTTCTCGATAAATTGAAAGGAACGAATTACAAATATGGAAAACGTAATTGTGACAGTAACGGGATACAAATTGCAACAAAAAAATAAATATTTGTAAGTCATTGTTACTCTTTTTTTTGCAAAGCAGTTTTCAGAATTTTTTCCAACCAGTTCCAAACAACCGACATCGTATGTCTGCTCTCTGCTTGGTCCATCACTTGCTTAAATCTCCAAGTCCACGTTACCAAAACTTAGGAAGAACTTAGGAAAAATCATACTGGTGAAGCTGAAGAAAGTTTTTTTTTTAAATTTATTAACCTTGGTTTTGATTCCGCCCGAATTATTCATTCTGACGAAGGTCAAACTTGTCACTCCACCTTAGACCTACAGTTTAACGTGGAATCCGTACTACGCCCCATCACGGGTGGTCAGAAATTACAAACTCCTTGTCCGGATTTGATCTCACGACTTCCCGAACAGCAGCACAGCGTCTTAACCACAAGGTTAATCAGGATACCCATTTATCTACCAACCAAATTTTATTGGGTGGAAGGATGAACAACTGGGTTTTGCTGCGCGCTGCCTGCCATCACCAGGTTTCGAACCCGGAGCCAGTGGATTCGTAGTCACCGATGCTAACAACTACACCAACGAGGCGATTTATTATGTTTTATGGTTTCCATAAATTTATATGACGAACATATTAGTTTTTACAAGTGGAAAAAGTTATTAAGAGAGAACACTTTGAATATAAAGCCTTGATTATTTTTCTTTTATCAAGCCAATGATTAAATATTCATCACTCCGTATGATACGATAATACAAATCGAGTGTAGCTTTAAAAATAACCATAGTCCATGCCAAAATCAACTGTTCCTTGTTCAACTTCCAACTTGAGTGGAAGATAAGATTTGCAGGAAACATGGTACTTACTTATTAATGGGGGGCCACCACATATTGATGATTGGTTAGGTTAAGTTGTAATATTTTCGTTAGTTGAAAATTTCTACTACATCATATTTTTTAAATAGCAATATTTTTTTAAATATTTACAATGATTTATATTTCAAATATTTACAATGATTAATACAAGAGGCTTTCGTCGATCTCTACAGTTAAATTATCACCGACGATTTTCTTAATTGACCGTGCTTTTAGAGCATCTACGCACACTTCTCTGAGGTAATTATTCCAGTCTGTAGTATTGCTATTTAAAAAATATGATGTATTAGAAATTTTCAACTAACGAAAATATTACAACTTAACCTAACCAATCATCAATATGTGGTGGTCCCCGTTAATACGTAAGTACCGGAAAGATTTACTGATTTTATGCTTCGTCTGACATAGTTGTTTCCTCGTCTGACATAGCTAGTAATTAATTATATATTAAATAATTAACAAAGCAGTATTTCTTATCCTTTGGGATTACATGAACGAAATCGAATTTCATACTGTCAACGTTGAACCTTACCTAAATTGGCAAATATATGGGTTTCAAATAAAATTGAAAACTTCAATATTTAACTGAGAATAACTAGCATTCCGGATTTTCAATAAAAATGACGGTACTTTCCTGTTATCCCGGACCCCAGACTTTTTACCGAAAATATCACAACTTAACCTAACCAATTGTCAAGGGCATACAGTTGACCTAACAGGAAAGCACCGGTTTTTCTGTTCTTATTATTAATGATCTTTTAAAGTCTCATTATGGACATACAAGAAATACGGTTAAGTCAACTGTATGCTCTTGACAATTGGTTAGGTTAAGTAATGATATTTTCGGCAAAACGTCTGGGGTCTGGGATAACAGGAAAGTACCAAAATGACTAACCTAACCAGCGCTAACCTAATCTAACGTAACTAATCGGCCATAATGTAACTTAACTAAACCTAATCTAACCTAATTTACTCGGTCAATATAATTTTAATCGACATGCATAAAGGTCGAGATTTTTGACATTATGCAAATTTAGAAATTTTGTTGCGCAACATTATGCATGTCGACATTGTGCAGCTCGACATTACTCCACAACCTCATCATCCTTTGGTCTCATCATAGTGAACAACTAAGAGATCTTGAGAATCTGTAATACAGTAAAGAAATCAGAAAGATGAACAGTAAAATAATAATAATAATAATAATAATAATAATAATAATAATAATAATAATATTTGTCATTCCTTTTAAAAGCAAAAATTTTAGTTCCGAATAACTAATGAACAAATCGAATAATTGCGTAAAACATTATAAAAACTTTGTGTTTATGAACTTATATCCACGTGTGAGAATAGACCGTAAGACTAATTAATTTACTATAAATCTCAACTACTTTTGAATGACTCTTTATAGCGGGTATGAGTGAGTGTAGCTATACGTGTGTTTGTAATTTAGGAGAGAGCTTCCTGAGGGACCAATCGTCCGATTCAAGTGGGAGGCTACGGAGACAATCAGCGTCAGCGTTTGAAAGTGATTCTGTGAATATTTTTATAAAATGGTTCTTTCATTATACAAAATTTTTTCCTGAGGAATATATTAATTCAACAACTCTCTCTTCTCTCTCCTCTCTCTCTCTCTCTCTCTCTCTCTCTCTCTCTCTCTCTCTCTCCACATAACAACCACAAATGCATGCTCGCGCGCGTGTGTACGTGTGTGTGTGTGCCTTTATCTAGATTCGAACTTGGTTCTACTTTCAGAAACAATCCACGCAAAATGTGAGGTTACGCTGGACAAAATGTATGTTTCAATTACTGTACATCTAAATCCGATCTTATAGCTAACATTAAATGTACTTTCGAATTACGAAGTATATGAAATGTACACGGAAGTACCCGAGCTCCGAACTTACACCAAATGCCTGGGAGTACATCTGACGTAAGACCACTCTCCCTTAAGTACTTTTGTTACTACAGGCGGTACGTAAAAAGTACAACGCAGCATGAGAAGCCACTAAATAAAGTACATTGTGTATAAAAGAACTGAGAAAGATTAAATAGTTTAATAATTAATACTATATTAAATAATGATAGCAAAGAATCCTTTAAGTAAACCAAGAATTTACACAGAGAGCCATATTTTCATCACTTCGTAGAAAAATCCTTCCGTCAGCCATAGCCGCTTTTTTGAAACACAATTTTGAAGCACAAAATTTTTTGAAACACAAAATTTTGAAACACAATTTTGAAACACAGTTTTGAAACAATTAAATAATGATAGCAAAGAATCCTTTAAGTAAACCAAGAATCTATATAGAGAACCGTATTTTCATCACTTCGTAGAAAAATCCTTCCGTCAGCCATAGCCGCTTTTTTGAAACAATTTTCTATCCGATTTTTCCTACATATTGACGGAATTTCATCACTCTGTAGAACAAATTAATCTTTCTTTTGGAAACTGTTTTCGTCCATTTGAAGTTTAAATTAAATATTAATTAAGTTTATTTTGGATTTAGTTCCGTTCCAAAGTACCAAATGAAGCCTAATAAAACAGGAACGACAAACTTGACCTTCGTGAAATGAGGAATCATCGCTGGGAACATTTGAAAGGTTGAAAGGTTAACCAAATTTTCTGAAATTTTATTTTCATACTAGATTTTCTGTATTTAACACTGACTTAACTACAATATATTCAATCATATACGTTATATATAAAGAAACAAATATGTAAATTAATTTTCCACTTACCGAATTTGAATCGACGACAGCGAGAGTTCTCACTGAATGTACAGAGTCTTTATTCCATTAGGCCACTCATTGTTAGAAAGTTGACTCAACATACAAACATATCAACTCTCCCGGATTTTCCGTGAGACTCACGGATTTTAAGTCTCAAACTCCATTATGTGAGATATGTTTCCAGTTATCAAAATCAGGCACAGGCAAAATCAGGCAAAATTAAAATTTTCATATTTAGAAGAAAATAAGGTACTTTCCTGTTATCCCAGACCCCATACTTTTTGTCAGATTCGTTTGCCACTTGCCAGATGCCACATTTCATTGCGAATTTTTTTTTTAATGTTAAGTAACTAACCAAACCTAACCACTCAGTGTTAGAAAGTTGACTCAACATACAAACATGTCAACTCTCCCGGATTTTCCGTGAGACTCACGGATTTTAAGTCTCAAACTCCGTTATGTGGGATATGTTTCCATTTATCAAAATCAGGCACAGACAAAATCAGGCACAGACAAAATCAGGCACAGGCAAAATCAGGAAAAAAACTCACGGATTTTCGTACTTCAAGGTTTGACGTCTCTGAACATATTGGGTATTTATAGTTTTGTCCTACATTGCAGTTTTATTAACAACCTTTATTAAGTAAAGTGTTTTGTATTTGCATTTAAAATTTTCATATTTTGAAGAAAATAAGGTACTTTCCTGTTATCCCGGACCCCATACTTTTTGCCAGATTCGTTCGCCACTTGCCAGATGCCAAATTTCATTGCGAATTTTTTTTTTAATGTTAAGTAACTAACCTAACCTAACCTAACCTAACCTAACCATGGGTTGGGGTAGGTTAGGTTAGTTACTTAACATTTAAAAAAAAAAAATTTGGCAATTTGGCAAGTGGCGTCCGAATCTGACAAAAAATTTGGGGTCCGGGATAACAGGAAAGTACCAAAAATAATGATATAAAATGTATTTCTTAAAACTCAAACACTACTATTAATTCTCGTTAGATAGATTATTGACAGATTACGAATGAGTTTATGAATCTTTAACATTTCGTAGCAGTCAGCCATAGGCCGCGGATACAATATGCATTTAATTTCCTTCATGTAATTAATGCAAGCACGATAACACAGTTAATATATATGTGTGTGTGTATATATATGTTACACACAGACAAGGGCGGACTGACAGCAAGCTGGGCCGTCGGGTATAATGAGGTCCTGGGCCCCTTGAAATCCGATTTTTTTCATGTTACAGTTCGATTAGATACTTGACCCAATTGAGAACACTCACTGTTTTATGATGACTGCGGGCTGGGGCCCCCGGGCCCTCTAATGGCCCAGGCTCTCGGTCCGTGCCCGATTGCCCGACCGCTCAGTTCGCCCCTGCACACAAACCGTGCATGGAACAAGGAACTCTTCTGGAAAAATTAAACCCACTATAGTCCGAATAAATAATGGTAAATGACAAATACTATAGTTTTTCTTTTTCAGGATGGGAGTCCAACGTTTATTATAATAAGCCCTTCGTCTAGGCATAGTTTGTCATCCCCATTTTCAACCATAAACACTAAAATTCACTTCGCGCGCATTTTTATAATTCATTTAATAAGCTATTGTGGAATATAATTTGTCATTTAACGTAACTTTAATGATACCAGCAATCTCATACAAATTCAATCACATTCAATCAGTCATTTGTAACGTGATTCACTGTAAATGTTTATTCCTTTATTATTTTGTTAATTAAACTAAGAAAACACAATCTGTTCTTTTCCTTTTAGTTTATTTGGATTGAAAAAACTGGTGACCCCTCAAACAACAATCCAATTAACAATATAATAAAACATTAATGCTTTATTTGGATCACCTGAAGATCAGGGCCCAAAGCCTTCTTTAGTTAGCCTTATAACGTTATCAGGCTAACTAACGAAAATATCACGACTTAACCTAACCAATCGTCAAGGGCGTACGGTTGACCTAACGATTGGTTAGGTTAAGTCGTGATATTTTCGTTAGTTAGCCTTATAAGGCTAACTAACGAAGGCTTTGGGCCCTGATCTTCAGGTAATCCCTTTATTTTAATCTAATTACATAATTATAGGGTTTACCCAAAAACAGGCCACTATAAAATTGGTGACAATCCGGAGTGACATAATTACACTGCGGCTATATAAAGTGGTGAATACTCGGTGTAACACGCCTAACAAGCTACAGTGAGATTTGTGCAAAAAAACATGTTTTTACTCCTGTAGCTGTAGCAGCTCCTACAGGCATTCACTCATTCTCATGCCTTCACAAGAAGGCAGCTTCGATGAGACAAAGAGCTTTCTGTGAAGGCTGTAGTAGCCTGTAGGAGCTGCTACAGCTATATATATATATACACACACACACACACCAGATATTGAAAAGTTTGGACACCCCTCTTAAAGACTATAATTATTTCTAAACATAGTAGCCTATCTGGGCATTAACAGAAATAAAATATAGATTAACTATAAATATAGATTAAAGATTTACAAATTAACCTAACTTTATTAAAGGTAAATATCCCGTAGAGCGACCTCTGGCAATTATCCTAATGACACTGAAAATAAAATATCATTGTCTCAAAGCAATCATTATGCAACATTATAAACTTGTATAAAAATCCTTGAAAGGATTGAATAAGTGATTTTTGTATGAAATATTGAGAATTTTTTTTACACAAAACGAACGACGTGAAAAAAATCAATATTAACCCTTTAACGCCGAACGTTTTTGTAGGGTTAAGTCTAAATGCGTGTATTTGAAACGGTACGTATTCGACCCAGTCGGCGTTAGAGGGTTAAGTGATATAAAAATAAGGGGCAATATAATACCCTCGTTATTTCGTGAGATTGGGACCGAGAATTACCGCGAAATATTGGTTTCGCGATATACCGGTCTACAGATATATATATATATATCGCGATATATCGGCTGATGAAGCGCGAAATAGTGTTTAGACAGTACTATCTAAAAAAAAAATATTAATTTAAGGTACCGCGAAATATCGGACCGTGAAATAAAGAGGGTTTACTGTATATGCATTTATTATGCGACAGCTCAATTAATATATGTTTTGGAGATCCTATTATGGAGAGAATTTTTACAAGAAAATTGAATAAAACCAAAATAATAAACAAATAAGTAGGCCTAAACAAAAAAACAGCTCTAATTCACATTTCCCAAACGAGAGAAAGTCAGTTGAACGCTTTGTCCTAAAAAACGAAGCCGTAAACGCTTTTGGAGTCACTTAAAGAACGACCGTGTTTTCATTTTTGGCGAGACGTTTATTGACCATTCATAAGACTTTATTAGCGAAATTCACCTCTACAGTCCTTATGACGTTTTTCCCTCCGAAAGTTTGGACAAGGAACCGTATTTGTTTACTTATTTCTATATCTGGAACGAAGGAAAATTGGGGGAGCAACGTATCGCTCCCCCCCACCCCAATCTCCACCATGAACTAACTGAAATATATATATATTTGAGGCAATAAGCGAAATCAAGTACAGTATTAAGATAATGCCTAGGCAATAAGCTGAAAGCTAAGAAGGCATATAGCATTAATTACAATAGTCACTTTCACTGTTTAGGTTAGGTTAGGTTATATTTATTATTATAGATATATAAACAGGCATTATCCTTATGATCATATGCATTCTTAGCTTTCAGCTTATTGCCTAGGCATTAAGCTTAATGCCGGATTTCGCTTATTGGCGCCAACATATACCTTTGGTTAGCTTCCGCCCGAATTGTTTATTCTGACGAAGGTCAAGCTTTTCATTCCATCTTAGACCTACAGTTTAACGTAGAATCCGAACCACGCCCAACCAGCAGCCCAGCGTCTTAACCACTAGGCCACCCAGGGTACCCATTTATCTACCAACCACTTTCTTCATTGTGTGGAAGGATGAACAGCTGTGTTTTGCTGCGCGCCGCCTGCCGTCACGGGGTCTCGATCCCGGGGTTGATGGATTTGTAGTCAGCGACGCTAACTACTACACCACCGAGGCGCATATATACATATATATATAATCGTAGAGAATGGAGGAACGGAGTTCCTAGGGAACCAACATTTAAGGATAAAAAGGATGATCAACGCCCATGCCAACATTACGAAGATTTATTATTCAAACGTTTCGAAATATCCAAACGTTTCGAAAGTTTATCTTCCATCATCAGTGGTATGTTTACTTTATATTAAGAATTATAATCATCAAACTTTGACTTTTAAAACGACTCCATAATTCTTAGGTCTGTTCCATTGTGAACAGTAGTTAAACCTAATAGTAAAGATTAGGTTGGGTTAAGTTTTGGGTGGTTAGGTTGGGTTGGGTTACGTTAGATTAGGTTGGTTAGGTTAGGTTTGTGATGAGTATTACTTACGTTTAAGGGTCACAGGTATTACGTGAAATGACTAAAATTTTTAGGCATTAAGTGAAATGACTAATTTCACAGATTGACTGTAATAATATATATGCACCTATACTACTAGGTTTAACTCCAAAATTTTATTTAATTAAATTCAGCAAATTTAATGGAGCAATTATAGCAATAATATAATGAGGAAAAATGCTTTCGGATTAAATTTATCTCAAATTAAAATTTGCATTATTTTTAATGTGTGAAAAGAAGCTAAAAAAAAAAATACAAAAAATAAAATAAAGAGCCCAAAGTTGAAAATTTATGCAAACGATGTAATTTGAAAACTGCTCGAAATATTTTGGCAAAATATGTTCATCAGATATTAAAGAAATGGTGAAAGAGAATATTTGAAGCGGGTTGGACTCGAGGGATTCTGGGTTGGCTGGGTTGGTAGAAGGGCAACGGGTCGGTTGGGGGTTAGAGTTAGGAGGCGGGGGGGGAGGTTAGAGAAAAAGTAAAACAGAGAAACAGAGAAAAGCTCTCCCATTTTAACCTGGAAAGACATTTAATGAGTGTGTGAAAATGAATACAAAGCGTTTTAGTATCCAAAATCACCTCATATGGACTTGAACGAACGATAATGGAAGAGTTCATATCCGTCGTTCATTTCGAAATATATTTTTTTTTTATTTAATGCTTATCATTAAGTCAAAGATATAGTAAATGCTTTTCTGTATTTTTAGCGAAGTACCCCATTCTGCCCATACACTTATTCAGGGTACAAGTGGAATGTAGAGTTGCGCGAAAAAGTAAGTGAACCCATGCATTGTAATCAATTTGTATGGTTGTGGTTGGAAAATATGTTTTGTATCTACATATGACAAACCTTTTGCCTATCTGGCAACACTATGCTACCATTCGAAAAATATTTTACGCATATAATTGCACACAAAAAGCTTAGTGTGCCCGGTTGTGAAACGAAGTCAACACGAAAGCAAATGAACCATTTATGTAATAATCAGAGCTGGGCATTTGCGGCATATTTTGCGGTACTGCGGTACTGCGGTACTGCGGTACTACCGCAAACCGCAAACCGGAACCGCATAACGCAGTACCGCAAAGGATCGCTGAAAGTACCGCAGTACCGCTACCGCATTCAAATTTCCGCGTACCGGTTTGGTGCCGGTTTGGTAGTTTGGTAGTACCGCAGTACCGCAGTACCGCAAAATATGCCGCAAATGCCCAGCTCTGTTATGTATCATCATAAATTTGTTGAGCGAAGATGCTTTGTTTAAATATTTCATTCCGCATAAGTTGGCATTCCTGGTATGAACAGTGATATTATTTTAATGCGATTGATCAACTTTATAATTAGTGTTCTTTGGTATTCCAGGCATCATTATGGTGCAAATAACATTCCCAGAATGAAGCAGTTCTCGAATGACCTACGTCGGAAAGATATCGGTGAAATATGGAATCCATGTGTCAACTGTTAGTCAAATTACTTATGTAACTCCTCCGTCTATGGCCTTGGGCGGTTCGAAGTTGACGGGGGTTCTGGTTAGGTGGCAGCAACGGATTTGTTACTCTGGAGTATCTGGTACCGTATAGGGAATCGCAGTAGTTTTCTCTTATACTACTCTCCGATTTCTTCTTGTGGTGGATCGGAGGCTTCTGTGGAGCTAACTAAATTCTCTGAAGGTTCCCCTATTCTTCTCGTAATATATCGGGAAATTATTTTTCTCTTTTTAAGACTAAGTTCTCTGAAGAGAGTAAGGCTCGAAGGAGAAGACAAAGATATTCTCTTACTGTAGTTTACTGCTAAAATGTTACAAGTAAGGCTCAGCCTCTAAGTTAGATCAAACAATCAGAATGAATATTTGAAAAATTGTTCAGCGTTATATATAATTTTTGGTGACATCATTATTATTTAATGTTGACTTGTTTTGTTTTTTATTCTCAATAGGCTGCATTATTTTTCAAAATATTTGAAGATAAGATAACTATTTTAGCTGTAGCAATGTCTAGACAGATAAGCAAGATATTTGAAGATGAAGCCATATTTTTGTTTTAAACCGAATATTGACAGATCTGATGTTATCATGATCTGCCGAGTTAACTAAAAATGAAAACTGAAATATGCATTTTATTATGAATTACAATTAAACATGCATATAAGCAAAAATTAAATGCTTAAGATTTAAAATTAAACGTTAAGCAAGACATGACTTCATCTTTTATAACGAAGAGAGAATGTATACAGAAAATGAACATTGCAGAATTGAACAAGATTACATTATTAAGGTAAATCAAAAAAATTTATTAAGTAATTTAAAAAGAAATAATTCACCAATTATTCAGCAGAAATAAAATAGCGAATCAAAAATTTTATCCGAACTTCGTCATCGTTATGCAAATTTGGACTCTATATGTAAAAATGAATATAAGACGTACATACATATGAATATAAGTATTATATGAATTAAATATATATATGAATATAAAAATTATATGAATATAAAAATATAGGAATATAGGAATTATTCATTGTTTATTTTTACACTTACAAATGGAGGGACATAAAATGATAAAGACAACAAACTTGCACAGGAGTGGTCGACCACCAAAGATCTCACTCAGGATGATTTGGAAGCTCGTTTGTGAGGTTAGCAGTAATCCAAAAGTAATACCTAAAGACCTTGGGGGATCTTTGGCAAGCGCCAACACACGTTTATCGTTCCACAATACGAAAAACTCTAAACTGCTCAGGACTTCATGTACGGGTCGCACGACGAAAGCCACTGTTGTCAAAGAAACACGGTCGACAGACGAAACTTCGCTAGGCCCACATGGACGACACCCCTACCACCTGGGAAAAGTATTTTGACCTCCGAAGGAGGTTAAACAACCCCATCAACAAACTTTTATTTAACAAAATATTATGTTTTACTTATAATCCTGAGGTTCGAACTTGGACCTCCGGGGCAGAAAGCTTTGGAATTGTTAAAATAATTGGCATATAATTTTCAGCAAATAATAAGACGTGAAATTGAAGGTTTGTCCTCAGACAGTTTAGTTTTTTATTCTTATTAATTATCTGTTAAATGAATTTCTTATTACTTCTTTAACAGCATCCGTCTTTTTATTTTGGTCTGAGAGAATTTGCCAAACCAACCAAAAGTCAAATTTCTCTGAGGTTATGAAGTAATAGGCCTAATCGTTAGCAACGTCATAAAAAATTTTATATATACATATGTGTGTGTGTGTGTGTGTGTGTGTGTGTGTGTATACATACACATACTCATGACGAGTAATACAGTATATTGAGATTAGTTTCCCATAAAGGAAAATCAATGAGAAATTAGTTTCCAGATGTACACAACATTTGTGATAAAGCAGACTTGATACTCTTGCAAGAACACTGATTACCGAAGCAGGAATTAAATTTCCTGTTGGAATTCATGAGGACTATGTACCATGCATCCTCAGCAGTAGGTTTATCTAACATTCTATAGATATAGATAACGTTCTAAGATGGGCGTGGAGGTGTGAGAGGTAATAGGAATTCACAGTCGGAATCGGAATTGGAAACCGGCAGAGAAGTTGCACGCAAAAATAAATAAACAAAACGCAACCTCGCAGTGTAGTTCTGTGTGTGTGTGTGTGTGTGTGTGTGTGTGTGTGTGTGTGTGTGTGCGCACAACAGAAATTAAAAATTAAAAATAAAAATTTAAAAATCGCGACAAAAAGAAAAATCAAAGTGTAATTCAGAATGTAATTTAGAAATGTAAATTCCAGAAATCCAAAGTGAAATTAAACGAACTATTAATTATTCAACCAATAAAAACAAGAAATTAAACGAACTATTAATTAATTATTCAACCAATAAAAGACAAAAATTAAACGAACTATTTACTATTCAACTAATAAAAACAAAAATTAACCGAACTATTAATTATTCGACCAATAAAAAAGAAATTAAACGAACTATTAACTACTCAACCAATAAAAACAAGAAATTAAACGAACTATTAACTACTCAACCAATAAAAACAAGAAATTAAACGAACTATTAACTATTCAACCAATAAAAAACAAGAAATTAAACGAACTATTAATTATTCAACCAATAAAAAACAAGAAATAAAAACTGGTTAACTTAACCAACCACAAAACATTCGAGGGATTTCCAAAAAATGATGTAAAAAGAGAAATTAAACGAACTATTAACTATTCAACCAATAAAAAACAAGAAATTAAACGAACTATTAATTATTCAACCAATAAAAAACAAGAAATAAAAACTGGTTAACTTAACCAACCACAAAACATTCGAGGGATTTCCAAAAAATGATGTAAAAAGAGAATTTGAGGAATTAACGAGAGAAGAAAATATCCCCAAAATGTTTTGTAAATTTCTAATAAATTTGGTATTTAATGTAAAAAAAGGAAAACTGGAATAGCAACAGATTACTTGCGAGTCGGAAGACCAGATTGAAAGCCAATCGATTCGGAATATCCTGGCGAATCCAATTTCGTGTCCCCAATAACGAGTTGGCAAAATCTGGTTTCCAAGATTTCCGAAGTAGTGATTGATCCAATTTTGGTCATAGAGGAAGAAATACGAGTCTTGACCCAATCTTAGCCAAGAATATGCCTCACAAATTACGTCACAAATGTAATTTCCTCGAGCGCCAAGTCAAGTTACAATATAAAAATAAGATTCCTAATTTAACGTAATCTAACCTAACGTAATTTAACTTAACCTAACCTAACCTAACTTAACCCAACCTAACCTATCCAATAAAAACAACATGAAAAATTTAAACGATTACACTAAGTAATTCAATTAATAATTAATCTAATTAATCCAATTAAGACGATAATAATAATAATAATAATAATAATAATAATAATAATAATAATAATAATCTTTATTGAGAAATAACCCATTACATAAGATATACATTACATCCATTACTGGTTTACGCAAATGTTGACATTAACGCTAAATTTTTGTACTTTAATTACAGTATTCTTACGTGAATATGCCGTTGGGAAGTATGACGACAGCTTTTCAGGCAAAAGTCTTTGAAACAGAGCTGGGCATTTGCGGCATATTTTGCGGTACTGCGGTACTTGCGGTACCACCGCACTACCACCCCGGGCCCCCATAACGCAGTACCGCAAAGGATCGCTGAAAGTACCGCAGTACCGCTACCGCATTCAAATTTCCGCGTACCGGTTTGGTACCGGTTTGGTAGTGCAGCAGTACCGCAGTACCGCAATATGCCGCAAGTGCCCAGCTCTGCCTGAGTTTGAAATTCATTTCTATTTTTAGATAGAGGAAAATGTAAAAAATAGAAATATAATTTGTGGGAAATAGAATAATGTTGTATTTAGTTAACTCTGCCATTACAAATAAAAATTGAAATAAAAATAGAAATAATAGAAAAAATAATAGAAATAATAATAGAAATAATGAAAAAAAAAATGGTAAATAATACAAATCACGATACAATCTTAAAGTTACAAAAATACAGGTAAGCGAGGGCCGAGGTATATTATAACTATGACGTAATATATTGGAAACTTTTAATATCTAATTTATATGATTTACGATTGCATCCATTTTGATTGCGAATTTGGCATATTATAATAGGTGATTTTCATTGTGTATATATATATATATATATATAGGGCAGAGCTGGGCACTTGCGGCACATTTTGCGGTACTGCGGTACTGCGGTACTACCGCACTACCAAACCGGTACCAAACCGGTACGCGGAAATTTGAATGCGGTAGCGGTACTGCGGTACTTTCAGCGATCCTTTGCGGTACTGAGTTATGCGGTACCGGTTTGGTAGTGCGGTAGTACCGCAGTACCGCAGTACCGCAAAATATGCCGCAAGTGCCCAGCTCTGAATATTATAGGGTGTCCCATAAGTCCGGCATCATAGGAGAAATTCATATTTTTCTATTTCTACAAACCATAATGTCTGTGAGCAAAGAAGAACGAATCCAGATAATTCTACTCATAAGAAATCGGAGTCAAAGAGAGGCCGCTGCTGAATTTAACAGACTGCATTCAGACCGCGAGCCAATAAGTAACAATAACACAGAGTTGTGTTAGCAGACTTGTTGCAAAGTTTAAGGAAACAGGATCCATAGAAGATAAACCACGGAGTGGACCTTCAAGGAGGTCCACTGACGATGATACAGCGACTGCTATCCTGGCTCATTTTAACAGAAGTCCCAATAAGTCTCTTCGGCGATTGTCCGCCGAGACAGGAGGTCCAGAGCTGGGCACTTGCGGCATATTTTGCGGTACTGCGGTACTGCGGTACTACCAAACTACCAAACCGGGACCGCATAACGCAGTACCGCAAAGGATCGCTGAAAGTACCGCAGTACCGCTACCGCATTCAAATTTCCGCGTACCGGTTTGGTACCGGTTTGGTACCGGTTTGGTAGTACCGCAGTACCGCAGTACCGCAAAATATGCCGCAAGTGCCCAGCTCTGCAGGAGGAGTGTCGAAAAGTAGCATCCATCGCATTCTTCAGGCTCACAAATGGCATCCATATAAACTTCAGATCCTACAGAAATTAAGCGAAGATGATCCCGACCGGCGGATGGAATTTTGTGAATGGGCTACGAAACAATAAAACAATGGTGGACATATTGAGCACGTTCTGTAAATAAAAGCTTTTGTTTTGCCTTTTTTTATTATTTTTCCTATGATGCTGGACTTATGGGACACCCTGTGTATATATATATATACAATATTACAACAGTTAATTAAAGTTAATATAATTAATTAAAAGAAAATATGATAATTAAGGAAATTATAAGGAAAATTATAAATTACGAAGTAAAAGAAAATAGATAAAAATAGAACAGAAAATTTGAGGCTAGTTACCATTCAGCCATAATTTATTACTGTGAAGGAATATTAATAGTTTGTGTATACAGGCCTACAGGGTGTATCAAAAGTTCGTTCTCATAGGGAAATAAGATATAACAATCGATCGTGATGAGTTTGTATGTATTACGCGCACTTGATCCCACTTGAAATCTTCTTGTGGGGCCACAAGACCCCCGAACGATCCAGTAGTTATAAGAAAAAATTACAGATCAGTGTAACAGAATTAGTACAGAAACACTTCAAATCGTAACCGACAGCTTACAAAGACGGGTAGAAATGTGTGAACGGCTACATGGAATGCAATTTGAACGTGTAAGTTGACTGTATTGGTTGTAATGTATAATTAAAACTATTTTCGCGTTCAATTCTGTTACAGCTTATTTCCCTATGAGAACGGATTTTTGTTACACCCTGTATATACATAGTTTACCTCACTTTCATCAGTATCACAGTTTATTATTATAATTACAATTATACCATACCGTCTATACCATTAAGTAAATGATATAGACGTAACTCAAGCTGTATGAACGTTAAAGAACGTTTGCGAGGTGAATGAGAAGACAAGAGAAGTAGCTACAGGTAGATATCATCTGATGTCTCCTCACACTCTGAAGGTCACCAAAATAGAGAGAGTGGAGTTCAAAAGGGGGGAATGTAGTGATGTCATCCACAATCGTGACTTCGTCCGGGAGGAAGATATAGGGCCTAGGGAGGATTCGGTAATGGATCCGTGTACCCATTTTTCGGGTTGTGGTGGAGTAGATCCAGAGGTCCTGGCGTCTTGCGTCTCGGTAGGAGTTAACCAAATGTTGAGCAGGTTTGCCGTTCGAACGTAGGAATTCGACAATGGCCTGAATCCAGTTGGAGGGTTCCCTTGTTTGTAGACAAAACTGTATCCGTAAGAAGTCTCGACAACGTTACTCTCGGAGTTATAGAACCAAGAAGAATACTCGGTGCTACTTTAGTATGCGGTCTACCTACGATTCGGCGGTCTACCTTTTAATTATATCTTATTATCTTGTTTACTAATTGTTTGTTTACATCCCGATGTCAATCGCCCTTGACGATTGGTTAGGTTTAGTCATGATATTTTCGTTAGTTTTAACGAAAATATCATGACTAAACCTAACCAATCGTAGGTAGACCGCATACTAAAGTAGCACCGAATACTCTCTATAGTCTATCCTACCGTCGACACACTCAACTTTTTCAATAAATTTTGCTTTTTACAACTCTTACTTCGAGTAATTACGTTGTCTCGGAATGTTACTTTCGCGCGTAAAATGTCTGACAACCTCTAATTTATGTAGAATTAAGCTAACCAAATATTTACGGTGAATGGAAACATTAAAATTCACTTCTTTGATTAAATTAATTCATTCAAATTTCACGAATGATAACAGACAAATTTTTAAAAATCTAATGTTAAGTTTAAACATTAATTCGATAATTTTTTCTTTGGAAGACGCGAAATGTAAATAGTTTTTAAGTTAGGACTTAAAATAACTCTTTTTACTTTTTTTTTTTAATTTACGTGTTTGTAATAGATGGAAATTTTCAGGAGTCAACCCCCCACCCCCCTCACACCAAATAGCTATATTAAATTATTTTGGAAAGACACGCTCCTCTCCTTTTTATTTTTTTGTTCCTGCCATTTTTTTTATATTAAAAGTGTGATGACTGAGGGCGAGCTAGTTTAAAATAGAGTAGTAGTAGTAGTAGTATGTTAGCTTTGTCAATAAATATAGGAGGAGACGCTGGTCGGGTCTGGTTTCAGAGCACGGGGAGTTCATAGATGATACCCCATTGGTAGAGAAGGGAATCTGGATGGGATCTCTCGGGAGACAAAACCTCCAAATAAATGTTTTCAATTGAGTTCGTATGTGGCGCATTTTTCTGGTAATGAGCAATGAGCTTTCTTCTCACAGCTATTATGGATTTCAATTCTGTTAGCCATAAAACGCAGGTCACCTTTTTTTCTACCGTTGCACTTTCAATCACTTTCAGCGTCTACACCCAATATGACGCGACCTGAAATAGAATTAAACAAAACTTTAATACATATGCTTTCACAAGACATTTACAGTTTGTTTATTATTTGTACATAAAAAATTATTACAGTTTAAAGTTGCGCAAGGACTTTGTAATCACCCTGTATATATATATATATTATATATATATATATATATATATGAAGAAAATGGACCTGTACCCATTGGATTGACAAGACCATAAAATCGACACTAAAAACCTAACAACTTAACTTAATCTAATCCACAACATATTTGCCGACGAAGTGTCAAGTCGATCAGATGGCGATCATGTCGTAATCCCAAAAGAAATTGCCTTACAGAGAAATCATCAAATCAAGTAAATATTTCAATTTGCGTTATCTTGTTATTAATTCATAATGTCTGATCGTGGTTTTGGAGGTTTCAATGCATATGTAAATATACTGTACATATGCATTGAAACCTCCAAAAACACGAGCAAACATAATGAATTAATAACAAGATAGCGCAAATTGAAATTAAAGTGAAGCAGACACACGACACATTTTCAAAATATATCACACAGAACATCAAATAACATCAGCAGATAAACCAGGCAAAAATTAATCGCGTTACCACGCACTTAATTACTCATTGAAGCTAAACATTGTGCACAAATATTTATGCATTCAAATATATATATATATATATATATATAGTTGCCGACGGATCACCAGTTTGATGTGGCCAAGAAAGTAGGCTTACTATAATTAATGAATTATATTGAAATTAATAATTAGGGGTTACCAGTTAGGAAATACAGCCCAAATAAACAATATTTAATAAGGAGAGAGAAATTACTTCGTTGTTTTATGTTTAATTAGAAAAATAAATGAATTACTTGTTCGCAGTGATTAACACTTGTGTAACGGTAATTGTGCTATATTACAAATGACTGATTATTAACAATGAGAAATGGTTACACAGTATAATCGTTAAGTAAGAACAATAATGACAAGAAACACTAATTTAGGTAGGCTAATGAGATATGCGGCAGTGAACACACAATAAGTAATTAAGCCAGTAATAACCGAGATAATGAAAGTACGGTATGGCACAGTAAATGGACTAGGCCAGTAAAATGAAATGCATAAAACAGCAAATAAACAAGCGGATACAAATACGGTAAGATAGTTTAATACGTTAAAATAATTGAACAGGCCTACTGTATTCGTAATAGGAAAGTTGGTTTGCCGGGTTTTTTGGCGTACACTTTTGGGGATAGACTATGCGCTAGGCCGAGGTTACACTATGTAGGCTACGCAGGAATTGCTTAACACGAAGGCAACGGTAAGCTTGTGGCTTGTAGCCTACTAGAAGGTTTACAGGACCTGGGCTTCAAAGGTGATGCATCTGAAGGCGGACTGGCCTTACCGGCGAGAGGATGAGTGTTGAGGGCCGGTAGAGACTTGTTGAAAAGGAGGCCAGCAGAAACTCCTGCAGCAGTGATGTTGCTTCTTGTAGGATGAAATTGTATAGGGCCTTACTTGATGATGGACTTCGTGTATGCTCGACCGGAGTCTTGAAGGAACAGTTCGCCGCTCTCTGGCGAAGGCCGAAGAGCGGGTGGCGTGACGAGTGGTGGCGGGTGGCGTGATGAGTGGTGTTACTGACGAAGGCGCTGAGAGTGAGACGTAACGACAAAACGAGAAAATGGCAAGTGAGAGTGATTTTAGAAAGAAATCGTATTTATAGGCCTTGGTAACGTCCTCTGGTGGTCATTTCGGGAAATACCACAAAATCTGTTTCCTCCGTGGGTCTGTTTCATGCCCACGTGTATAGACTTTGTTTGATTCCATGATGTTTGGGAACGACTAGGAAAGGAATTTCCGGTCGGTCTCTCTCTCTCTCTCTCTCTCTCTCTCTCTCTCTCTCTCTCTATATATATATATATATATATATATATATATATATATGGGATGGGCTACGTCGTGGCCGATGTCGTAACACCGCTTCCCGAAGATCAGCGAAATTAAGCGACATTGGGTCTAGGTAGTAGTTGGATGGGAGACCGTCCTCTGCGCCTAGATTATGTAGCGACCCGTGGTTCGGATCCCACGTAAAGCTGTAGGTCACCTCCATCATATGACCTTAGATGTTGCGAAGGAGGTTAAACAACCCAAATTTAAAAAAAAATATATGGGATGAATTTCACAATTAAACACATGAAATGAATGAATGATGCATACCCATAAGGAAAAAGAAAAATTATTCCAAAGTCTTTCGTGTATTCAGAAGTACACCTCGTCAGGGAGTGAAGGAAGAAGGCGAGATGACAAAAATATATACAACGGGACGGAAAACAAAAAGATTAGCACATGATTAACAAGAGTTAATTAGAGACAAAGGTATTTTAACAGGATATTGTCAATTTTATACATTCCTGCACTTTATTGAAATTATTTTTAAAATGGATAAATGCACATTCTAGAATATTCCTTTCAATTACAGTATATCTGTTTTTTTAACGAGCGCTTTAGAACTATTCCACTTGATACTATAATTACATCTGTACATACGGTTAAACAATGCATTAGAATTATTTGCTGTTCTACACGCATATTTATGCTGTTTTACCATAATATCTAACGTTTTACCCGTTTGGCCTATATATACTGAGTCACATTGTGTACATCCGATCGAATACACACAACCAACCACATTATTAGGGCTATTCTTTATTAGGCGTGATTTAACAGTATTATTATACTTAAAGACTACATTCATATCAATTGCTTTAAGTAAAGTCGGAAGATATTGAAAATTTACATGGTAAGATAGGCTAAAGGGTAAAACGTTAGATATTAGGGTAAAACAGCACAAATATGCGTGTAGAACAGCAAATAATTCTAATGCATTGTTTAACCATATGTATAGATGTAATTATAGTATTAAGTGGAATAGTTTTAAAGCGCTCGTTAAAAAAACAGATATAATTGAAAGGAATATTCTAGAATGTGCATTTATTCATTTTAAAAATAATTTCAATAAAGTGCAGGAACGTATAAAATTGACAATATCCTGTTAAAATACATTTGTCTCTAATTAACTCTTGTTAATCATGTGCTAATCTTTTTGTTTTTCTGTCCCGTTGTATATATTTTTGTCATCTCGCCTTCTCTCTTCATTCCCTGACGAGGTGTACTTCTGAATACACGAAAGACCTGGGAATCATTTTTTCTTTTTCCTTGTGGGTTTGCATCACATATATATATATATATATATATATATATATATATATATATATATATGATGAAAATAACCACGAAGGAAAAAGGAAACACAGAATGGTGCTGAAGCGCTTTCGTCTAATGACGTCCTCAGGAACACTGTGTTCAAATATTATTCACATGCTACTTTCGTGAAATAATATGTATATATATATATATATATATACACTTTAGGTGAGCTCGAACGACGGTTCAGGATCGACCTACTGTCGAGCCCTCTGCAGCATCCCGCCTCATTTTCGGGATTTAGTGAAGGAGGGAATTGTTGTCTGATCTCCTGCCCTCGTAGCCCTCGCATATATATATATATATATATATATATATATATATATATATATATATATATATTAGGGTGGATCGATTTTACATTTTTTTCGATTTCCATATTCTAATAGAGACAAAAACTTGCGCATGCATGAGAAAATAGCCTCTGCAAAATCTTAGCTTAATAGGTAATCATCTTCTGCCCCGGCAGAGCGATGAAAATCATATTTAGTAGTCAAAAACGTATTTTTAAACCCTAGCCTAGAGTCATAAAATTTTGCGTGTGTGTTATTTCATGCCTAAGCAACGATATAAATGCTATGGGAAATATATAAATGCATTATTTAAGACAAAGAGCCGATCTGAAAATATGTATAATATACATATTTTCAGATCGGCTCTTTGTCTTAAATAATGCATTTATATATTTCCCATAGCATTTATATCGTTGCTTAGGCATGAAATAACACACGCAAAATTTTATGACTCTAGGCTAGGGTTTAAAAATACGTTTTTGACTACTAAAATATGATTTTCATCGCTCTGCCGGGGGCAGAAGATGATTACCTATTAAGCTAAGATTTTGCAGAGGCTATTTTCTCATGCATGCGCAAGTTTTTGTCTCTATTAGAATATGGAAATCGAAAAAAATGTAAAATCGATCCACCCTAATATATATATATTATATATATATATATATATATATATATATATATATATATATATGTGTGTGTGTCTGTAAAAATGAACAATGAACAATTCCTATACCATCATTATATGGATTCATTGTCTTCATGCAGTACTTATGTTTGTATGGTTTTTACATAAGAAACCAAAATCGCCTAAGCGAGTTTTGGATAGAATTTCGATTTGTACTTCTTTATTCATTACTGTATTTCTCTAATTCATCTTTTCTAATAATGACTTATACTGTACGTATGACATAATGTGAATAACTATGACGTCATAAAGTAACTTAATTCTCTTCACGTTTTCCATACCGCGAATACTGAATCACCCATTTGGTATGTGGATATCTTTCATGTACAATGTATGGAAATTCTTTAACATAATAATAAAAACTTTACACTCTATACGTCATTATTTATATGTTGTTCATTCATACATCCATGCCCTATCTTGACCATTATCCTATATCAATTTTATTAAATATTCATTTTTTACTCGTGTCAGTCTACGAAATGGTATGAAACTTTATGCCTCCGTACCTGTTCGTTCAAAATTGCGCAAATACGTTTGCATGTATTATTTTTATTATTTTTTTAGTGCATTCATCCCTCGCAAGATATTCATAAATGCTTAGGCAAGTGATGAAATTCGATGATCACAGCATGAATTGAACATCTGAAAACGGAAAATCTCCTCTCGCTCTAATTTCAATTTATAACATATTGGCGACCCTGCCAGGATAAAAAAACTAGCACCCCAAGCACATAGAAGAAGAGGATTTTAACAAGAGGATTTTAACAAGTGGCCACCCTTTGGCCAGGATAGAAATTACCCTGCATCAGGATAAACTTGTAGCGACCCTACTACCAAGATAATAAGATCCACCAGTTGACCGGCGTGTCACGACTTCCAGTTCGAACATCCACCCTTGAACCGGTGTGTCACGACTCCAAGTTCTCCACGCCTAGTTTTCATCCAAGAACAAGTAGCCAGCAAGACGTCTTCAGGACACGTCTCTAAGGTTTCGCGGTAGAAATTTTGTTAAGTACAGTTTGTTTTTTTAAGTAATTTATAAACACTTGAAAAGTCAGTATTATTAACAGTTAATAATGAGTATCAAGCCAGAATTTACAAGAAACACAGTGAACATTTCAGACATCAGTGATACATTTTTTATTGAACCTAATTGTCACAGAAGTTAATTTTCAGAGTTAAATGTCACAGAGTTAAAAGTCACAGAGTTAAAAGTCACAGAGTTAAAAGTCACAGAGTTAAAAGTCACAGAGTTAAAAGTCACAGAAGTTAATTGTCACAGAAGTTAATTGTCACAGAAGTTAATTGTCACAGAAGTTAATTGTCACAGAAGTTTATTGTTACAGAGTTAAAGTCACAGAGTTATTGTCACAGAAGTTGATTTTCACAGTTATTGTCACAGAGTTATTGTCACAGTTATTGTCAGAGTTATTGTCACAGTTATTTTCAGAGAATTATTTTATTTTCACTATTATAGTTAGTATAGAATAATTTTATTTTATGTGCCAAACATAATATTACTGCACATTCGCGTACATTCGAGTGAAATGTGTTTACATTTCGTATTTTTGTTTACAATTTTTTTCAAATTATTGAATTGAATTGACTTGCAAATTAAGAAAGAGAGAGTTCATAGAGAATTTATAGAGTTATAGAGATACTTGAAGCAGTTTCAAGTTCCAGTTTCAGTTGGTTGCAGCCAAGAGGGACAGCCAAACCCTAGAAATTTATAGAGATACTTGAAGTAGTTTCGAGTCAGTTTTAGTTGCAAATAAGTTAACAAATCAGTTTTCAGACAGTTTCAGTTGGTTGTAACCAAGAGGGACAACCAAACCCCAGAGATTAATAGTCTTCACTTGATAGCAGTTCAAGTGCAAGTCAGTTTCAGTTTCAGTAGACTCCACTGATAGCAGTTAAGTGCAGTCCATTTCAGTTAATTTCAGTTAGTTGGTTGCTTCCAAGAGGGACAACCAAACCCAGAGAATAATAGACTCCACTTGATAGCAGTTCGAGTGCAGTCAATTTCAGTTTTCAGTCAGTTTTCAGTCAGTTCAAGTCAGTAGGTTGCATCCAGAGGGACAACCGTCCCAGAGATTTGTAGAAATACTTGATAGCAGTTCAAGTCAGTTCAAGTCATTTCAAGTCAGTCAGTAAGTCAGTTTAAGTCAGTCAATAAGTCAGTTTAAGTCAGTCAGTAAGTCAGTTTATTTGAAGTCACTTTATTTAAAGTTAGTTTCAAGTCTCAGTTTTCAAGTCCCAACTCTCAGTTTTCAAGTCCCAAGTCATTTCAATGCAGTCAATTGAATTCAACTTTTTTTTTAGTTGTTTAAGAGAATTTACTTTAAGAGAATTTACTTTAAGAGAATGTAATTTAAGAAAATTTAATTCAACCTTTTTTTTTTGTTGTAAAAAAAGAATTAAATTCAACCTGAATTCTGAATTGACCGGTTTGTGTCTTTAGTTTGACCTTTTATTTGTAAGAAGGAAATTGACCGATTTGTCTTCTTTTTGCATCCAGTAATTGCGTATATGAATATATAGGTAAAATGACATATTTTATTATTTGCAACCAAAACCGTTTTTACAATTGTTTATAACGATTTTTATAATTATTATGATTATATGATGACAGTGATAGTGTAATAATTAATCAATCATGTCCAATGACTTCCTTTTTAAATTACTATAGGAAGGAACATGCCATCCCTCCGTTTTGTTTTACCTCTTTTGATTTTTGTTCTAAGCAGTGTGACAAGCGATCTTTTTTTTTAAAAGAGCAAAGTGCTCACGAAAGACGTATTGTCAATTTCAGACATATCTTCCCGCTTGGTCACTCAATTCCCCCGAATGTGGTGCTCCAACCTTTGTTTTTTTATTTTTATTTTATTTTAACACCCCAACAAGTTGTGCTTTTTTTTTTAAAGAGTATGTTTTTTCTACTTAACATGCAAAAATTATTAAACCTTTTCAATATTTTTTTATTATATAAAAAATAATTTTTAATATAAAATTTATCTGAAATTATTAAAAGAAAAAATTGTTCAAAATGCTTTCCTTCCATTTCAATAACTTTTTTATATTCTTGGCCGAAATTCATCTATGGCTCGATTTACTTTTATTTTTAAGAGTATTATAAAATTATGTTAGCTCATTAAAATGCTTAATTGATTTCTATTTTTAATTTCTATTTTTCATTTCTTTGTTCAATTAATCGTGAGTAATTGTCCTTAAATTTAGAATTTAATAATAATCGACCTTGAACTTAAAGGATTTTATAATAATAATAATAATAATAATAATAATAATAATAATAATAATTGACTTAAACTTAAAAGATTCTATAACCCTACTCTCAATTTAAATTATTATATAACTTTGTTAATTCAAAAACCTCCCGAATCCTTACACACACACGCACACACACGTATGCACACTATATATACTCTATATACACAAACCTTATGCTAAAATCATTGGATATCACAATAAACTATTTCATTGCATGTTAGTGCTAACTATGTAATTTAATCTTAATCATTTTTGCTTAATATATATAATCTTGCTCATGCAATTATTCTGTTAATTTAACAACCCTCTAAGCTAATCTGTCCCTCAAAATTATAAAATACACACTTGACCACAGGTATAACATCATCCATTACGTAATTCGATTGTTACCTACAATAGTCAATAAAATTAATTTAGAGATTGTACGATCATGGTAACTTTGAAAAATTCCTGAACTTTAAAATTTATATTTTTCCCTTTTACCTACTATTCATTATTATGTAATTTTTCCCACAGAAAATAATTTTTTGTTAAAAATTAAACAAAATTAAATTTTTTTTTTAAATTTAAAACTATCATTGATTGTTTAAATTAAAGGGTTGTCTAAAATTAGATTTGATTTTCTATTTACTGTGCATTGTAACTTAACCACCCCGACTTATGCTGTGTATATAAATTTGTAATTATAAAAACCATAGTCATCATCTAGTTTGAATTAGTTGGGATGTTATATTAATTGTATTGTATTGTATATTGTATTGTATTAATTGTATTATATTATTGTGTTAATATCATTTTAAAAGGGGGAGCACTGTAAAAATGAACAATGAACAATTCCTATACCATCATTATATGGATTCATCTTGTCTTCATGCAGTACTTATGTTTGTATGGTTTTTATGTTTGAATGTTCATTTTTACATAAGAAACCAAAATCGCCTAAGCGAGTTTTGGATAGAATTTCGATTTGTACTTCTTTATTCATTACTGTATTTCTCTAATTCATCTTTTCTAATAATGACTTATACTGTACGTATGACATAATGTGAATAACTATGACGTCATAAGGTAACTTAATTCTCTTCACGTTTTCCATACCGCGAATACTGAATCACCCATTTGGTATGTGGATATCTTTCATGTACAATGTATGGAAATTCTTTAACATACTAATAAAAACTGTACACTCTATACGTCATTATTTATATGTTGCTCATTCATACATCCATGCCCTACCTTGACCATTATCCATACCAATTTTATTAAATATTCAATTTTAACTCGTGTCAGTCTACGAAATGGTACGAAACTTTATGCCTCCGTACCTGTTCGTTCAAAATCGCGCAAATACGTTTGCGTGTATTATTTTTTTTATTATTTTTTTTTAGTGCGTTACCCCTCGCAAGATATTCATAAATGCTTATGCAAGTGTACGCAATTCGCTAACCACAGCAAAAGCAAGCTCTTTTGAGCTAAAAAATCCTCCCTTCGTTTGCCTCGGATTTATAACACAGTATCATGCGTTATGTTATATCTCGTGTGTGCCCATGTACTTTGTGTTGTACTAATAACCATATATAATAACCATATATAATAACCATATATAAATATAAAAACACTGTGCGAATAGTAAACGACGTAATGTACTTTAATAAAATTGTAATTAAATGTAATAATTTAATATAATGTAATGTACTTTAATAACGATAATAAGCGAATGTGAATCATTAATAATTGCAATCATAATTGTAATGAACCAAAATTAGAACGTACTCAATGATGTACTTAGATTGTACTTATGTACTACTACGAAATTATATCGCCTTCAGAAATGTATACTCGGCGAAAATACGATTAGTTTTTATTTTGTTTTTTTTAATTTTTATTTGGAATTGTTCATCTGATCATGTGTTTAAAAGGGGGGAAACTTAACCTTCAAACTGCATTCCCCCAAAATTTAGATTATATGTATAAAGCATGTAATTGTAAAAGTCATTTCTTCTGCTTCTTAGACGACACTCCCTTGTTAGCAGCTTCGCTGCGAGGAGGGGGCAGAGGCCCCTTGCCTCCTTAAATTTTTAGATTCCGGCCTGAGCCATGGTCGAAAGAGGTCGAACCTCTACCCCTGTAAATTCAGAGCACTACCTGTACATTTTTTAGAAATAAATTACAGTGAAAGAAAGTTTTTTATCTTTTCCTTCGATACAACCCAAGACTGTAGAAAGAGAAGAATTAACAGGTCTGTCGACCCTATAGCGAGAGAAAAAAATTAGAATGTTATAGAAAAAACTATCGCGAGAAATATCCGTTGCTGCCTCCCAACCACAATCCCCGTCGACTCCGAACCGACCCAGGGCCATAGACGGAGGGGTTAACATATATATATATATATATATATATATATATATATATATATACATATATATATATATATATATAATATATATATATATATATATATATATATATATATATATATATATATATATATATATATACATATACACACACTGTGTATATATAGGCAAACTCTTTTGTCTTTGTCTTTCATCTGGTACTTTTCCTTCCCGCTGGAAGTTCGCTTTCATTCAGCCTGTCACAAAGAAGGGTGACCACTCTCAACCCTCCAACTATCGTCCAATTGCTTTGATTTCTTGCCTTTCTAAAGTTTTTTAAATTTATCCTTTATAGAAAGATTCTTAAACACTTCTCTACTAGCAACCGTCTTTCAGATTGTCAGTATGGATTCCGCAAGAGACGCTCGACTGGCGATCTTCTTGCATGTCTCTCTGACTCTTGGTCATCGTCCTCTCGGGATTTTGGTAAAACCTTTGCTATTGCGCGAGACATATCAAAAGCGTTTGATAAAGCTTGGCATAACTCCTTAATTTGCAAACTGTCCTCCTTCGGTTTCTATCCTTCTATCTGTACCTTCATCACTGATTTCCCTTCTAGCCGATCTATAGCTGCGGTTGTGGATGGCCACTGTTCTCCTCCTAAGCTATTAATAGTAGTGTTCCTCAGGGCTCGGTCCTATCGACCACTCTCTTCCTTTTATTATAAAAGACCTTTATGTCGCACTTCCTATCAACTCCTATGCCGATGATCACCCTTCACTTCTCCACCCTTCACTTCTCCCGCTTCACAAGTGTCCCCTCTCAACAGACACTCTATGACTTCGCTTGAGACCGCTATGGTGCACGTGACCTGTAATCTTTCTACTATCTCCGATTGGGGCGGAGAAAACCTTGTGGCTTTCAATGCCTCATAAACTCAGTTTCTTCATCTAGCTGCTCGTCACAATCTTCCACACGACTATCCTCTTCATCAATACACATTACACACTCAATTCTTACTTTTCTCGCAACATTCTTGGTGTTTCTTTCCTCGTAATCTTTTTTCGAAAGATCACATATACTCTTTCTAAACAGCTTCTTAGAGGTTAGGTGCAGGGCCGGCGAGAGCTGCCACGGCCCCGGGAAAGGATTGGTATATGCGCCCCCTGCTTACTCAGTATTTTATTATGAATGTTTTTGTGTACATAACAAGCAATTGATTATATGTCCAAGTCACTATTCAAAACATACAGTATGATAATCTCTATAAAATCTATGTTCATTAATTATATTTCCTCTCTGTTATTTAATTAATTGCGTTATTAATATTTTTAGATTTTATACCCCCTCTTTCCGGTTCCCCTAGAGGTCCGGGTCCGGGATTTAACCCGGCTTCCCCGCCCTCTCGGCGGCCCTGGTTAGGTGTACTGTACCGGCTCTGCAGTTTCTTCACCCCTACTCAGTTACTGTCTCTGTGCAGTGATCTTGTCCGCCCCTGGATAGAGTACGCTTCTCATGTGTTGGCTGGCTTAACCCAGGGCCAGGTTAAGCATTCAAGAGGCCCTGGGCTGGGAATTTCAATGCTCCCCCCCCCCATGTTTCAATGTTTCCAAACCCCATTTCAGGAATAAAACTCAGTACAGTAATGTAATATATAAAATTTCTATTTCAAATCACACATTAATCGAACAAATCCAACACTACAAATCAAAAGTTCACTTTTCTGTCTTTCATTAACCAAGAAGATTCCAAGACATCCGAAAATTCATTTTAAAAACAGTTTTAAAGAAGAAAACATTTTTTAAATAATGTTTAGGGTGCTGCTATCATCTATTTTGTAAAATAAACGAAGATGGGCATTTTTTTCTTCATCATCTAATTATAGACTTTTTCATCAACACAATCTTTTTCAGAAACGGCAGACACTAATAACTCTTCAAATCCATGTTCTCTATTGTATTTAAGCTGCTACGCAGTGCGTACTAAGGGGGGTGCGAGGGGGTGGTCCGCCCCGGGTTGACAGCCAGGAGGGGGTGCCATCGGGAGAGATGAAATATCAGTACAAGTTTTCAAACCAAATGAAAAATTCGCCAAAGTAAGAAATTTTTTTTAAAATGTTCAAACTATTACAACAGCTAAATGTTAATTTCCACTATAAAATAATTTTTTATTTTTATTGGCAATACAAAATTTACAAACGAAAAATTAAATATTTGATAAAAATTACATCGAAAGGCGAACGTTTGTTGACGTTTTAGTCATCAGTTTGTTGAGCATAGCCAGCTGGCTGCAACTGACATTCCAAGTCTTGTTCACTTGACACTGTGACTCCACAATCCACAATAAGGTCCACATACATGAGGTATGTTTCATTCAATAATTATGATAAAGCATAAAGTGCTGGTGTTTATAACAATATCATGGTACTTATACCAGTGTCCAGTAATTTTTGACAATGTGGTATCATAGTGATGTTTAAGTGTTTATAAATGCATCGCCGTGATATTCTAATACCCGGTAAATGCATCGTCGTGATGTTATAATAAATGCATCATCGTGATGTTATAGAAACTCATGTTTATGAATGGTGGTCCCTGTGACTACTGGTTATCAGTAAAAAGACACAGGAAAGTCACACTTTGCACTAAACTTTAGACTTCGACTTTTTTCCTACAACTATGACTACTGAAGTAACGATGATGTGTATGACTAAGTGTTTTTTTTATGATGACTATGTGGTGATCTTGCGATGGTGGTGGTGATATGACTGCATGATTGTTTTTAATGCAACTACATGGTGATGTTAAGACAGAGAGGGTGATGATGTGACTGCATGGAGATGTGTTAATGCTTACATGCTTAATATAGTAAACACCGTTTCAGATTTACATCAACAACTACAGTACTATTCTATATTGAATTAGTACTAATGCTTATTGGCTTAGTCAAGTTCAACAATTTTACAATGTCCAGTGTAGTATCATTGTATATTTAATATGTTGTTAATGCTTACTGCTTATTAAATAATGATATCAATTATAATAGCTAGCGTTATACCATACTATATTGAATTAGTGTTAATGCATTGGCATTGATAATTATTAATTGTCTCTGCTTGTCTGGGTTGATAAATAATCTAATAATCTGATAATCTGATAATCTCACACAAAAGTATTTGCAAACAGTTGGAATCAGCCTTGAAAAGTGCATTGTGAAGCTCCAAGCTCTAAAACCGTTTCTTGAAGATCAGCGTAATGAAATTGTGGAGAGGGCCATTCATTATGCAACTACAAAGTGTGAGGAAATGGACATTTCTATGGAGAGAAGAGGGAGAGTAAAGCTCCGAAAAAGGATGCCAGCAGAGATGGCAAAGGATGCTGGTCTCACATTGCCAGAGGAAGTAAAAAGGGCTATGTTTGAATGTCTTGATCGCTTTCATCAAGAATTGGAGATTCGTTCTAAGGCAATGGATCAAATTCTGTCAATCTTCGCTGTTATTCAGCCAAACACTTTGGTTGTTGCAACAGAAGAAGAACTTCGGAAGTATATTCCAAATTTGACTCAGATTTTCGATGAATTCTCTGATGAAGATATCAGTGTGGAAATTGGACCACTTCGGAGGCATTTGGAAGCTGCCAAAATCAGCGTTAAAGAGGCAAAGAAATGGATAGCATTGCAGTTTCTGGAGTTTATTGTGAAATGGGATTTTTGTGAATCTTTGCCAAGCTTGTCACTGTGTTTGAGATTCTTTTTGACTGTCTGTGTGTCTATTGCTTCATGTGAAAGAAGTTTTTCCAAATTGAAATTGATAAAAAATTTCTTTCGCTCGACCATGAATCAGACAAGATTGACAAATCTGGCTTTACTTTCAATTGAACATGAATATGCAAAGAAGGTGAATTTTGATGAGGTCATTGATCAATTTGCAGAAATTAAGGCTCGAAAGCAGACTGTGAATCCTCTCTATTTACCTTTGAAGAATAGGCTGAGCGTTGAGACTGGATTTCCTGAATTTTTAATGTTCTGCATTTTTCTTATTTCCAATTTGCTTATGACAGTACTGTACTGTTTAAAAATCTACTTGCAAACATATATTTTTCTGTGTTTAAATTTTAAAATTATTTATGGGGGGTGCCAAAGGAAGGATCCGCCCCGGGTGCCAAATACTTTAGGTACGCCCCTGCTGCTACGTAACATTATCTCTTTCTTACAACACTATAATTCATCTTAGGTTTACGTTTTGTAGCATAATTGCATAAAATATCAGTATAGCCCAACAGTTTCGATAAAATTTCAAGGAACAAAATTATTTGAAAATCATTCATCCCCGCCCGTGCACCTTAAGAATGTTATTAATAGATAGCGAAAAAAGAGGAATGCATGTTTTTTACTGTGATTTACTCAGTGATGTAGTCGATACCACCATGGCTGAGACCGAGACCTACGCACCCGAGACCGAGACCGGAAAAAAAAGGTCTCGAGACCAGTCTCAGGTTGGAATTCATTACATAAGACGGTACTTGTAGGTTATCCCCCCCCCCCCCCCCGGCCACCAATTTTGACAGAATATTTTCGTTAAAACTAACGAAAATATTACGACTTAACCTAACCAATTATCAAGGGCGTACAGTTGATCTATTAATTATTAATTATAACATCGTTTGTTTCTGGAATAGTATTTACTATTTACTAATAGATCAACTGTACGCCCTTGATAATAATTGGTTAGGTTAAGTCGTGATATTTTCGTTAGTTCTAACGAAAATATTCTGTCAAAATTGGTGGGGGGGGAGATAACCTACAAGTACCCATAAGATTATACCTAACACTAGGTTAAAGATTTTATCCTGGCCTAGGCCTCTATTGTAGGCTGTGAAGCTGTAATTTCTTTGAGATTATGACCACTAGCAACATATTAGGCTGATATTCTGGGATTAAGGCCAACCTAGGCCTAATTATAAAACTTTTTAATGAATTTTGCAAAAAATCTTATTTTACCTTACCTACAGAAGCATTTCGGTACTTACGTATTAACGGGGGGCCACCACATATTGATGATTGGTTAGGTTAAGTTGTAATATTTTCGTTAGTTGAAAATTTCTAATACATCATGTTTTTTAAATAGCAATATTTTTTAAAATATTTTTTATACAATTTTCTGAAAAAAAATAATTTTTTTAGGCTTATTCATAATGAAAATTTGGGATCTACCAAAAAGTGAAGAAGATGCGTAAGTACCAAATCATTGTAAATAGTTTAGAAAATATTGCTATTTAAAAAATATGATGTATTAAAAAGTTTTCACTAACCAAAATATTACAACTTAACCCTTTAAGAATGAGCCCGCAGCATATGCACTCACTCTTGTTAACAGAACGTATAGGTTTTACTGTTATTCAAAACTAAATATTTTAGTAACTAATCACTGAAATGATACACATTTTGGGTTCCTTTCCCGACAACTAAATGACATCTATATGTAAATATGTAAAAACATTTATAGAAACGAGGCATTGTAGTACAATTTATATTATTGTTTCTGGTGGACCTTAAGGTACCATCCGTCGTTAAAGGGTTAACCTAACCAATCATCAATATGTGGCGGCCCCCTGTTAATACGTAAGTACCAGCTTTTCTGTTTAATATATTTTGAAGTAACTTAAGAGGTAGGCCTATTTAGAGAAGTGCAAAAAAATCTTGCTCGTATTAGATAAAAAAAATATATGAAAACAATTATATGGCTATCGATAATGCTTATATTGTTACATAGAATTTTGTATAAAGTTAATTCACAATTGTAAACCATAACATTTTTTAAGTTATTTCAGAATAACATGAAAAGTTAAATAACTATATTTGGAGCTATTGAAGAATAGGGACCCCAGCCTTCTTTAGTTAGCTTTATAAGGCTAACTAACGAAAATATCATGATCTAACCTAACCAATCGTCAAGGGCGTACAGTTAACCTAACGATTGGTTAGGTTAGGTTGTGATATTTTCGTTAGTTAGCCTTATAAGCCTAACTAAAGAAGGCTGGGGTCCCTATTCTTCAATAGCTCCCTATATTTATATGCAGTTTTTTAAAAGTCACCCTGTAATAAATTCAAAGAAACCTCCGAGTAAATTGTAGTGTGAACGCATTTTTGGACAAGAACAATTATTCCAGCTTCGAGCAGTGAACACTTTGCTCATGAACACCTGTCATGGGAGTTAGAAGTGCGGTGTGAATAGGGCATTAGGCCTGGGCCTATTTAAAGGCATAAAAAGTGGGGAGAATTCCTAGGGATCTACCGTAGGCCTTGGTTACGGTATTGATTACTTAAAATTACAAAGTTTGGGCAACTAAGCATTCTGTCATTCATGTCTCCTCCGTACAAGAGAGCGAAAAACCAGTAACGTTTCAATAGAACTTGAACAATATCTTCAGCTGAAAAGTTCTTCAGGTGACGTCTGAGATCACTGGAAGGGAAATAAAAATGCCTATTCCAAGTTAGCTATGCTCACCAGGAAATGCATTTCTCTTCCTACTTCTACAGCAGATGTGGAAAGTTTTGAAGGGAGAATCCAGGTCAGTTTAATAATACTGTATGGTTCTTTGTTAGGACATAAGATTGAACATTTGGTATGCTAATTTATATTAGGTGTATCAAACAGGGCAAGTAAAAAATAATTTTTATAAAAAAAACAAAGGATCACCTGAAAATCAGGGTCCCCAGCCTTCTTTAGTTAGCCTTATAAGGTTAACTAACGAAAATATCACGACCTAACCTAACCAATCGTTAGGTCAACTGTACCTCCTTGACGATTGGTTAGGTTAGGTCGTTATATTTTCGTTAGTTAGCCTTATAAAGCTAACTAAAGAAGGTTGAGGGGGCCCTGATCTTCAGGTGATCCGTAATTTACAATTTCTTGAACCTACAAATGTTTATTTAACATGGTTCCTTGGAAAATCAAAAATCAAAAAATCACTTTTCAAGCTCCATAAAATGTGACAAAAAAAAATATCACTCTAAGCGGACAAAGCCGTTTAAAGTTTAACTCTTAGAGTAAATCAATCAGCATCGTAAACTATGACTATTAAGATGTATATCTTAATAATAGTCGTAGTTTACGATTGGTAAAGTGTATTTCAGAAACAGGCATTTTTCGGCTTTATCGCCTGTTAAGCGATTTCTCAGTAGATCGTAAATTATTTTTAGTTCACTAAACATTTCCTCGCTTGTAACACGTGTAGCTAGAGCTGTCCAAAACTTTTTTGCTATATGTGCTAATTCCTCCTATTGAAGTTCTTGTTTTGGAAATTGTTTGGTAAAAAACCTATTTACTAATTAAGAGCAAAAAAAAAAGGATCACCTGAAGATTAGGGCCTCCAGCCTCAATTACCAAATAATATCTTCGTTAAACTAACGAAAATATCATGACTTAACCAATCGTCAAGGGCGTACAGTTGACCTAACCGGGCATTCAATTTAATTTATCATTATATTTGGTACTGTAAAGCAAACAAGAAGAATACATGGGGCCCTGATCTTCAGATGATCTTAAAAAAATTAAGAACATTGATACATTGATATTAGAAAATAACACTGAAAATTATATGGGGAAAAGTAGTTTTTATAACAAATATCGGATCACCTGAAGATCAGGGCCCCCATGTATTCTTGTTTTTTGCTTTACAGTACCAAATATAATAAATTAAATTGAATGCCCGGTTAGGTCAACTGTACGCCCTTAACAATTGGTTAAGTCGTGATATCTTCGTTAGTTTTAACGAAGATATCATTTGGTAATTGAGGCTGGGGGCCCTGATCTTCAGGTGATCCCTAATTACAGTTACTAATGAAGAATATCTGGGTGCACCCTCATTTTTGTAACAAAAGATTATGCGCCTCCATGTGCGGTATGCAGTATGGTTTCATGCCGAGATCTTTTGTCATGTAATCTTTCACTGTGGATATGGGGACTGCAAATTCTTGTGATCGTTTCGAAGTGATTTTTTTCGGTGAACGAGCCACCGATGCAATCACACCTTCACATTGTTCTGCTCGCGTTGTTGGTCTTCCCGACCGTGGTCTGTCCTTGATGGAGCCAGTTTCAAACAGCTTTTTCTTCCAGTGTAATACCGTCTTGTTTGGTGGTGCAGCCTTATTGAATCTTGTGTCGAAATCATTCTAGATATCATGCATCGTTTTGCCAGTATATGACCTTTCATGAACCCATGTGCTCATCACTATCCTTTCCCCCAGAGTGAAAGTGGAGCGGTCTGCCATTGTTCACACAATTCTAATACCTGGAAAAGAAAAAAAGTCACTGAATCACATATAAATTCAATTAGTCACACAAAAATAAAATTGGTATTACATGAACATTTTGTAGGGGGTGACCGGATTTTTCGAACACCCTGTACAGCAAAGAAATAGAATAATATATAGTGGTTGTTTTTGTTATCGTAAATTTTGCGCAAGGGCTAATAAATCTTGCAAAGTTAATGTACCCTTTAAATTAGGGTTACCATATTTGAACTTTCAAAAAAGAGGACACTCCAGAGGGGGGGGGGGGGGGTATCTGTATTAGTATCTACCAACTCACGTTGTATTAATGTTATATATACACACTGTGTACTACATGTCGTCTATATTGAGTATCTGTAAATAAGAACAAGTATTATGGCCTCAAAAATCAATGTTATAAATATTCAAAATTCCCACACATGTCCGGGAAAAACCGGACGTATAGTAACCCTACTTTAATGCACACCAGGCATGAAAGGGTTAATTAAGTCCCCTTCCGAAATTCAAAATCCATTAATAGATTCGGGTCCGCACTTGTCCTTGACTGATTTGTATTTGTGCCAAAAATTCATCCGGAGTTTTTCTTCTCTAGTTGAGATTTGCTGAACACAGTTAAATTGTTACTTGAGCAATTCGCTAATTTTTTCTGAATCATTTGTGTATTAGTTTATTTCTTGTTTTTACGGACCAACACTATATTTAGATTGCCTTTTCCTTTTCATGGACGTGTAAAAATAGTTTGAGGGTTTATGGTTTTTTGTTCATCTTGTGAATGAACGTTTTAGTGACATTTCTATTTCGCAGTTTTTTCTAGTTTGGCTCCTTGCTTCCATTTTGTATCTGTGGATATTTCTTACGTTTCTTCTGGTCTTTCTCTCGAGTTTGCTACGTTTTCTCTTTTGTCTCTTCGAAACATGTTTCAGCAATAAAGGTTTAATTTAATTTTCTTCTACACATGGTATTTCTTGGTTTTATTTGCGAAGTAGCAATTTCCAGTATACTTCATTTAATTCTGTATTTATACTTGCCCAAACTACTTCCTTTGAGTTCAAATTAATTCTTCAAATATTTCTTCTCCTCTCTCTCTCGCCATGGATGAGTATTGTCTTTTAAGGCGTTTTCTATTTGGCAAAAAGTTGCTATATTTTTAGGAAATTCTAGACTTTAGCAAAAAATATTGTTTTCTATTCGTCATCAAACGTTAGAAATTGTTTAAAACTTTAGACTTTTTGTCTAAACTTTTAAGAATTTCATAATCATCTCAGACATATGACTAAAGTTTAGCAGGTTTTTAATTTACAAATAAACAATCTGTAACTTAGGGCCGGGTTGTAGATTAACTTTTTGCGTACGATAACCATAACATTATTAATAACTATTGTTAATTATGAAGCAAGCTGCACAACAGGTCTAAGTATAAATAAAATTAGATTCATATAATTAATTTTTGGATCACCTGAATATCAGGGCCCCCAGCCTTCTTTATAAGTTAGCCTTATAAGGCTAACACGAAAATATCCCGACCTAACCTAACTAATCGTTAGGTCAACTGTACGCTCTTGACGATTGGTTATGTTAGGTCGTGATATTTTCGTTAGTTAACCTTATAAAGCTAACTAAAGAAGGCTGGGTGGGAGCCCTGATCTTCATTCAGGTGATCCTAATTTTTTAAGGAATAAGAACAGTTTTAATAGTGATTTAGGCCTAACTAGGCTTTTTGAAAATCCTATTCTCCCAACTTTAAGGGCTAATTATAGGATAAATTTGGTAGCCTACACTTTAAAAAGAATAGGCTATAAATAAGCATACAGAAGCCTAGCTTGGTAAGAACCTGTGGCATAGGCTAGTTTTACTTGCCTATTTAAATAATATACTCGAATGTTCAGAGCTACAGTCAGCTACTATATACAGTACATTTCTGGGATCACCTAAAGATCAGGGCCCCCAGCCTTCTTTAGTTAGCTTTATAAGGCTAACTAACGAAAATATCACGACCTAACATAACCAATCGTGAAGGACGTACAGTTGACCTAACGATTGGTTAGGTTAGGTCGTGATATTTTCGTTAGTTAGCCTTATAAGCAGGGACGTCCACAGGATCAATTAAGGAAGGGAGCACTTCCAAATAAAGGGGTGGCACAAGTATTTGCGAGCTCTAGGGGGGTCCGGGGGCATGCTCCCCCGGGAATTTTTGAAATTTACGTTGTCTGGGACAGCATTTCCTGCCTTCTGGAGGCAGCTAGGAGGGCAAATTATAGGGCTTCAAATACTGAAAAATAAGGATTTTTTTAGACATCCTTTGTATGTCCATGATATTAGGGTGAAACCAGATACACAATAACTTGGTAGATATACAAGTTTATTATTCTTACATAATATACATATAAATAATTGTCATGGGACTGAGAAGGTTATTGAAGACGGTATTCAGCTCTTTAAGTAATGTACAAGATATCCTTCCTCACCATCTCGTAGTCGCGTTCTCCACAACAAATTTTACATGTTTTAATTTTAATCACAGGATTCTCTCTTCATATCAACAATATGGGAAATTATACAATATTAATAATATATATAGTAAATATCAACAATATTGGGAAATTATACAATATTAATAATATATATAGTAACCAATTACTATCTTCAAATATTATGACTGGATTTTGGGTTTATGATAAAATCTATCTGTAAGCAGTTGACGAAAAAACGAGGGGGCTTGGCCCCCGGGTGCCCCCTCGTGTGGACGCCCCTGCTTATAAGGCTAACTAACGAAGGCTGGGGGCCCTGATCTTCAGGTGATCCCAATTCTGTTTGTTTACTAATATCAGCTGACGAAAGTTTCGACGAAATTTAGCACACGCGTTTTTTTCATCAAGGCTCAGAGACCTTAGCTAAAACTTTAGAATATTCTAAAAAACTTTAATTTTGTGTGCCGAATACAAAAAGCATTTAGTTTCTAATTTAATTTGTATATCATTTATAGGATCACCTGAAGATCGGGCCTCCAGCCTTCTTTAGTTAGCCTTGTAAGGCTAACTAACGAAAATATCACGACCTAACCTAACCAATCGTTAGGTCAACTGCACGCCCTTGACGATTGGTTAGGTTAGGTCGTGATGTTTTCGTTAGTTAGCCCATTTATGTTTTAATCAGGAAGATTTGTTGGCGTTATTTTTATTGATCATGTCATTGTTATTTGTTAAAATTTTAATCCAAAATATTCTCCTTTCGAGTGGTTTCACCTATTTCTCGGGTAAGTGCATGATTCCCATAATATATAACAGCAATTTTGCTCGAGTTTTCTCGTCTTTTGTAATGTTGTCGGAGAACTTTCTAACGTAAATAACATCATTTTTCTTCCATGTCAAGAATGAAAGTTAAAATCCCCACAAACTTATATATTTGTTGCTGTGGTTTTAAGTGATTTTAAGGTATTTTTTCTTTCATTTGCAACGAGTTGAAATCCACTCTTTGTGGTGTTCTCAGGCCTGTATACGTTCATCATCATAGGGTTTAGGTCTCTTGCTTTTAAAATAAGAATTTCGACTGTGCTGTTTGATTTGTTTAGCTGCACTTCACCTGTATGAGTTACATGTAAATACAACAGCCTCATCTTCTAACCAGTCTGTTTGCTCTAAATATGTTGGAGTCCTTCCTTTGTTGCTATTTCAGTCTTCGATGCAGTTTTCACAGCCTTTTCACATTTATGCAAGTGTGTTTCCATTAAGCATATGATATTTGTGTTGGTTTACAGAGGTAAATTTTGTAGGTATTGTAATTTTCAATCTGCTTTGTCAGTGTACAGTCTTTGTATGGTTGTAAATTTAGAGGGTTACAAGTCTTTCTTTTCGATTTTGCTGGATATTGGTCGTCATCAGATCGGTTTTGTTTGTTTCTGATCGGTGTTATTGGGTGGGCCGTTGCACTCTAGAATGCTGTGGTTGCGGTCTTCGGTATCATTGTGGTGGTTGTATTGACTGTGGTCCTGTGGATGGTGTTCGATAGGCAGATAGTGTCTGTATTGCTGGTATGAAAAACCATCAATCTATAGTGATTACCTATCGTATAAATCCGTTGAAAATTTTCAGTGGAGCTAATGTCTACACGATAAGATCGATGCTTTTCATTAATTTGTTAACCTGTTTTGGGGTTACCTAAAAGTAGAAGAGAAACTCGCCTTAATCCTCTTGTCCATAGTCAGAACGATTCTCAAGTTTAGACCTTTGGGCCTACTATTGTGATATATGTAGGTTGATGATAGTTATTGTTACTAGTTAATAAGTAGCTATTGTTAATAAGCCTGATCCTATGAGACCTCTGGGTTGTCCTAGGCCTGTTTATTGTCGATGTACGACATCAGACCTAATTGTTTTTACCTTTTAATAATAGTTAAAGGTATTCGTCACAAAACTTTGAGGAGGCTAAAACACACCTCTTGCGTCGAGCATTATATGAACCGAGAAGTATTTATTGAGTCTGTGAAGCGTTTCTCCTTATGTGTTTGCTGATGTTAGCGTGTGGAAAATCTTATACTTCTATATACACATTTTTTCGTTTTCGTATTTCAGTGTTTTTGGTAACGTCAGTAGGTGGAAAGTTTGGTATGAAAAATGTTTTTCCACATATTGTTTACATTGTCATAGGTATTTTCCCCCATATCCAATAGGTTTTGCCCGAAAACCGAGGCAATTTATAGTTATACAATATAATACAAATTATTTTTTATTGAAATATGACTTATAAATTAAACTGTACGATAGGCTTGTTTAGTTTTCCATAGCTGGAACACACACACACACACACACACACACACACACACACACACACACACACACACACACACGGGATGTTAAATTCACTGATAAGGGAGGCAAGTTCTCCCGAAATATTTGAAATTGTCGAAAGCCAATTCCCCATTACCAAGTGTTTATGTACTGACAAATACTATAGCATCTGATATTTTTAGCCCTTTCGGTACTGTACCCGTATTAGTACGGGTTGCCTTTCTCCGCCTACATATGAAAGGACCAATAGCTCCTTTGGGCATGTATAGATACCATAATGTCACCAGCAACTGTAATTAACCCCAGGAAAAATTTTCAAGCCCATCAGTCATCCATAAAAGATATTGGTGTGAAGACTGTGATATGGTATTGTGCATTGATAACTGTTTCAGAGATTATCACATTGTGAAAAAGTATTGACACGTTCTGTAGTGATGAAACTAGTATGTAAATAGAAATATATTACATTGTTCTGTATAATATTAGTTATTTATTGTTGTACGAAGTGAAACACTCATTATTTTCAGTATAATTCTCTGTGTACTATGTAACAAATAATTTCCACCAGTGTTTGGGTTGTAGAAGATCGTGGGGAGAAAAACAAACACAACACCCTGTGAGCGACGTGCGAAATTTCTGCTGGCCCGTTGGCCCGAGGCCAGTTGTTTTTACATCGGATCAGTAATTTTCATAAGACAGCTGGTCCGAGTGGCCAGCGATGTTTCAACCCTGCTGCTATGCTGGCAAGCCTAGTACAAGCCACAGGCGTCCACAATTTATGGAAGGAAAACATCAAAAGGAAACACAAATGACTGAGACTAGAGCTTCTGATTCTGATTCAGAATCAGATTGTGTTTTGTCTTGTAACTCTGATGTCGCTCGTACACTAGAGGAAGTGTGTGATTATGAGGACTCGTAAGTGTAGGCTTGAAAGTTCAATTTATTTGTATAAAATTTAATTGAATAAAATCCATGAATTCTTCTTTATCAAACATTTTACTCATCAATCATCATTGAGATTCTTAGCTCTTAAAGTTTAAAATTTTATTGCCTGATAACATTAATTTTTTTTGCATTTACATTGTGAGCAGAGCGGGCTAGTAGTTTTCAGTAGTATAGCCGCAAAAGGGGAGAGTGCAAGAATGTTGCAGGTTATTATGTAATGTTGCAAAGAGGGGTGGGGTTGTTGCAAAGGGGGTGGGGTTGTTTGCAAAGGGGGTGGGGGGAACTTGGAGGCGGCGTTATCCCCCAAGAGAAAGGAGGAGGAGGAGAGAAAGGAGGAGAGGTGTTCACCTGGCAGGAGCCAAGTGCACATTAAGACTTCAGCCGAGTTGGCGTTGTTTTATAGGCTCCTAATCAGCCAGTTGGCGTAAATGGCTTGAGTTGCCAGATACCGCGATACCATTGTATACATTATTATAGACTCCTAATCAGCCAGTTGGCTGTAAATGGTTGTCAGATACCTCTTTTTAGCAGTATTATTGCATACATTATTATTATATACGCCTAATCAGCCAAGGGGGGAGAGGTACACATGCAGGAGGTACACATGCAGGAGGTACACACACATACGCACACATGCAGGAGGTACACATGCAGTAGTTACACATGCAGGAGAGAGAGAGAGCTGAAGGAGGGAGAGAGACGCCTGTAGGAGAGAGAGAGAGCTGAAGGTGGGAGAGAGACGCCCGTAGGAGAGAGAGAGAGAGAGAGTAGTTGCCTTTAAGGCATATTATTTTCGTTTTTCCTAACCTAAGAGGCCACTAAGGGGTTTACCAAAGGGCCAAAAAAAGAAGGACCAGAGGTCCTTGCTCGCTGGAGCCGAGCTGGGATTGAGTCTTCACCAGCTTCTCGATCTTTTATAAGCCTCTATTCTGGCTGAGTTGCCAGATCACGCCTTGTATTGGGGTGCTGAGTTGCCAGATCGCACCATGTATTCTAATAAGCATTGTGTACCACAATATGGTAGATGAATTAACATAATTACACACTTAATTGAAATATAGATGTATATAGTGTTTTACATAGATGTATATAGTGGATTATATGCAAAATATAACATTAACTTGAGCTTCCTTGAAGTTGAACTTATCGAAACAAATAACGTAGTTATCCATAATTCAACCAACCATAGAAAACAGAATTATATATATATATATATATATATATATATATATATTAAGCATTGTGTACCACAATATGGTAGATGAATTAAATAATTACACACTTAATTGAAATATAGATGTATATAGTGTTTTACAATAGATGTATATAGTGGATTATATGCAAAATATAACATTAACTTGAGCTTCCTTGAAGTTGAACTTATCGAAACAAATAACATAGTTATCCATAATTCAGCCGAAAACAATTAATTTTATGGGTAACTATTTCGACATAAGTTTACTATAATTATATCAGTCTTTTAAATATCTTCTGATATATATTAAAAATACCACAATATATATTTATAGTTATTCAGTAACACATTAGAAAGATTACGCAATAATAGAATTAACAAAGTTACCCAATAAATAATTCGTTAGACAGAACGAATTTTTATAAGGGATACCCAGCTTCATTAAACTTGAAGATGAACGAAGCAAATAACATAGTTATCCATAATTCAGCCGAAAACATTAATTTTATGGGTAACTATTTCGACATAAGTTTACTATAATTTATCAGTCTTTTAAATATCTTCTGATATATTATATATATATATATATATATAGATATAAAATACCACAATATATATTTATAGTTATTCAGTAACACATTAGAAAGATTTACGCAATAATAGCATTAACAAAGTTACCCAATAAATATTCGTTAGACAGAAACGAATTTTTATAAGGGATACCCAGCTTCATTAACTTGAAGATGAACGAAACAAATAATATAGTTATCCATAATTCAGCCCTCACGAATAACGAAACGAAATGATCATTTACGATACAATTCGAAATACGATAATTTACGATACAATTCGAAACCCACCAAACGAGATGAAAAGTTAAGAAACATACGAGCCTCATTCCCTGCGAAGAAAAATGAAAAAACGAATTAAAAGAAACGAAGAAAGTTGGATTTCCCCAAAACACAGTCCACTATAGCGAGGTTGGTTTCGGAGAAAATCTGCTTGCGAGAGACCTTTCTTAAAGACAGCCCTCGATAAGTACCCATGCTCCAAATATTAATATTGCCATTGTTATTACTTCTACAATGAATCCACATTAAATTCTGCTTATTAAATAACTTTTGTAGACACTTGATTTTTATTATAAATATTAAGTCACGAATAACAGTGGGAAAAACGTACACACAATATATATTATATATATATATATATACTATATATTATATATACTCGATGCTACACACAGACCGTGCATGGAACAAGGAACTCTTCTGGGATAATTAAATCCACTATAGTCCGAGTAAGTAATGACAATACCGCCTCGGTGGTGTAGTGGCTAGCGTCGCGGACTACGAATCCATCGGCCAGGTTCGAGACCCGACGGCAGCCGGCGCGCAGCAAACCCAGCTGTTCATCCTTCCACACCAATAAAGAAAGTGGTTGGTAGATAATGGGTACCCTAGGAGGCCTAGTGGTCAAGACGCTGGGCTGCTGATGGGTCGTGGTTCGGATCCACGTTAAACTGTAGGTCTAAGGTGGAGTGAAAAGCTTGACCTTCGTCAGAATGAACAATTCGGGCGGAAGCTAACCAAAGGTTAGCCCGACGCGGGCAACGGTCACTCGCAAGAGAATTTAATCATTGGTAAACTTCCTTCCAGACCACTCTTTCTATATATATATATATATATATATATATATATATAAAAGAGAGCGAGAGTTTTGTTCAATAAATAATAATCGAAAAAAACATCATAATGCACGATTTTCTATGTAGCAATACTAATTAACTCTTTCTCGCCTACGGCGGTACAAGAACATAATACGTGCACTCGCTCGTAAATTAGACCTCCAGTTTAACATGGGTTCAGAAATACATCTCGTCGATGGGGTTCGTTGCTTACTCTACCACATGGACTTTTATATGTAAGAGACCTAACCTAACCTACGAAATACATCTCGTCAGGGCCGATCCTAGAGCCATATATAGCAATGGAAATGAGCGCGATGTGTCGTTAAATACGTGATTTAAAATAACAGGACCATTTGACCCGAGGCAGTAGTATACCCGAAAAACATCGTAATGCACGATTTTTTCTATGTAGCAATAATAATTAACTCTTTCAAATACGTGATTTAAAATAACAGGACCATTTGACCCGAGGCAGTAGTATACCCGAAAAACATCGTAATGCACGATTTTTTCTATGTAGCAATAATGATTAACTCTTTCAAATACGTGATTTAAAATAACAGGATCATTTAACCCGAGGCAGTAGTATGCCCGAAAAACATCGTATAACCTAACTATAATTTACAACTATAGTTTACCTTGACTTTCATATGCTTCTATCCTGTTTTATTAATAAAGATTTTTAACTTTTAATAACGTATGAATAAAGATTTTTAACATTTAATTTTATTTTAGTATTTATTCATGCCACGCCGCCTTAGACCACAGCTTAACGTTGAAACCGAATGTTCTTTTTAAAATATAATTAGGATATAATTTCTTTATTATAAAATAAGTTAACAATTATGTTAACAAACAATACTAATAATTTGTAAGTAAAAAATATAATATAAGGGACTACCATAGAAATGTAAGTGCCTATAATTCGATTTTATATATATGTTACTCGTCCGGTCTCGTTATAGCGGATTGGTACACGTCATAGCTCCACCCAGCTACATCGGCAGCCAATCACTACGAACATCTGGTCTTTTGGGCGGAGCTTGGCGAATGTGCATATAAAAGGGGATATTTTCAGTTGGGAGTAACAGTAGCTATTTTCGCATCAGTGAATAATCATTCCTCAACCATGGACCTGTACGTCTCCCCAGATTTGTATGAAGAAAGTGATACTGCAGCATTAACCGCAATTAGTCTTTTCAATGCGATTGATTGTGGCGAATTATTTTCGACGCAAACCGTAGAAGATATTTGCAGTGACGCTCCTTACAATCCGACGCAAGGGACTACCATAGAAATGTAAGTGTCCATAATTCGATTTTATATATATACGGAGAGTTGTAGTATTTCGTCAAATAGATACTAGTCAAAAATGTCAATCAATGTTATTTCCCCATCATGCTAAAATCGAAATTGGTAATCGAACCAAAGATATCTTCACATAATGGGGATCTGTCTGTATACTCTGTATATGTTTTAAAAGCATTATTCCTTTAAGGTCCGATGAGGATTTGACACGTGTTATACAATCTTTTGAAGAACCTCGGAATATGGATGATATACTGATCAGTCAGCAGTGTCACACATCCTCCACCATGGACCTGTACGTCTCCCCAGACTTGTATGAAGAACGTGATACTGCAGCATTAACCACAATTAGTCTTTTCAATGCGACTGATTGTGGCGAATATTTTCAACGCAAACCGTAGAAGATATTTGCAGTGACGCTCCTTACAACCCGACGCAAGGGACTACCATAGAAATGTAAGTGTCTATAATTAGAATTTTATATATATATGGAGAGTTGTAGTATCTCGTCAAATAGATACTCGCCAAAAATGTCAATCAGTGTTATTTCCCCATTATGCTAAAATCGAAATTTTTATGGCGTTCACTCGAACCAAAGATATCTTCACATAATGGGGATCTGTCTGTCTGTATACTCTGTATATGTTTTCATTATTCCTTTAAGGTCCGATGAGGATTTGACACGAGTTATACAATCTTTTGAAGAATCTCGGAATAGGGAGGGTATACTGATCAGTCAACAATGTCACACCGAAATAATGTAAGTGTTTTTCGATCTTTTTGGGATAAGAAGACACAATATATTTTCATAAATTTATTAAATGAAAGAAATCAGTACAATAAACGAATATACCGTTACAAATATACGAACAAAAACATTATAATATACAACGAGTACGTACAATTGGAAAACGGTTTTTTATCTGTCTGCATACCATTTCATCGTTTCGGTGAGTGTGACACGGGTCAAATAAATTTAAAAAATTTATAAATTCTTTATCATTTGACATATGCATGAGAAATGAGACACAGTACATTCCGCAAACATTAGTAAAATATCCCTGCATACGAAATGGGTTCCATACAACTTCGGGAATATGTAACTGAGCGAGAAATTTTACAATAATAGGGTCACTCCAGGGTTGAGTACCGAGTGAATCAAAATAGTACAGGCGCTGTCTATTTTTAAAATAGACAGCGATCCAGTGAATCCCTTCATTACCGATGATGTCTGTGTTCACAATAAGACTACCGCATTCTCGCGTACTTGGCAAACTCAATGTTTCATTCTTCGCAAACACGCCGATAAATTTGGAACGTGTGACTCGCTCCATTACTTTCTGAAGTGTATTAGCATCCATTTTAAAAGTCAGTGATAACGCTTCTAAATCTATCTACTTCTATTAGGGCTTGCGATTCGAGATATACTAGTACACTAATAGGAGCGTCTATAGGCTTGGCGAATTCCAGCCGCACTGAGATGTTACCGCTCTGCTGTGGTGTTAAATGGGTATTTACGCTAGCAGATAAGTCAGGTGTAATGTCAAACGGATAAAGGTTAAATTGATCAATGAATTCTTCCTGCGTTACCCCATTACCAAGCTCATCACAATCACCTGCAATATGGGTCAGATTACTATAGGCTCTGGCACAAAGAGGTAACACAGCGTCTGATGAATAGTCCGTACCCATTGTTCCACCCAAAGCAGTGCCATTAACGTATAGAGTTATATTTTTAAGTCCGAAATTCTCGAATTTAAAGGCACTCTTTTTATATTTTCCATTCACCGAAGCGTGGTCCTGCATGCCGATTAATATCCTTTTAGGAAGATTTCCCAGGGCAATGTTTTCTATCTGCTTCGATGCCAACCCTGCAGGAACCGTATATAGTTTGATCTGCACTCTGTTAATAGGATATTTCACTGTAGCGTTTAGTAAATTTTTCTCAATTTCTAGTTGTTTTGGTGAACTTAATTTCACTCGCCGTACGCGGAGGTATGTGTCCATAATGTGAACCACAACGGACTTTGCACCCTCTTCTTGATTCGCATCCAGATTTAAGCAGATCTCAGGACTCGTGCGGGTGAGCTTTATTTTCATATCCACCCCGTTCACAAGCAACTTCTCCTGGAAAGTGAAATCTGTGTGCAACCGTCCAAAACACTCGTATATTTTCTTTTTAGAATTTTTAAATTTGTCCTTTATACTATTTTCATCTTTAGTTTGATAATATCCCTCCGCACTTAAAAAGGTAGCCTTCGCTTCTTTGGAAAAGTTGAGGACATTTTCCAAATAGGCTCGTAGATGATAGTACCCCGTGCCTGCCGATATGTTGGTCTGATTTAAATATACGTCACACTGGTTGAATATGGCGTGCAGAAAGTTTGTTTCAGGGTATACAGCATATTTGTCATCGCAGGCCGTTCCATCAGAATGGGCTATACGTAGCTTAGCGTACATGTGCACACAGCTTGGATCAAAAAAGTAAGGACCTGAGCTGGGTATCACGAATTCTATAGGTGCACTCGGTGAACTAATTGTGTTTAAAGGGTTAATTGTAATAAAGTCACTGTGCTCAATAGAAACTTGGGTTGGCGGGAGCTCAAAAAAGGACAGCTCCGATTTACAGCATTGTGAACTACATGGGTGGATGAAGCGTGCCATGGCGAAATAGTGACTCCTCTCTCGACAAGTGGTAAACAAACTATGATTCATGAGATCAATATCCTTAGCTTATATCAGTCAAAAAAGTGGTCAACCATAGGTTTCATTCGCTTACAGCATTTCTTTTTTGATAGCCTTTTACGTTTAATACCACGTGACCCCTTCTTCTTCCGGGGAGCCCTCTTCTTCTTCCCGCCACCACGCATTTTTCTCTTTGCATCTTTGATGATTTCGTTCCGTGTACGCTTTAAATGTTTTTTTAGAGCTTCTTTAGGTTTAGCCCCGGCCAATATGTCTTCTGCAGTGTTAAGGCCTGATTGTAGCGCTTTCCTTCCAAGGTATCTGGCACCCCTCTTCAGCAAAGGAACAGCCGTACGTAGTATGGATGAAAAAATGGATCCAAGTCCACTACCGCGCTGGTATCGCATCCCTCGATAGACGGTGAAAGGCTTTCTATCCATTATAACTCAGTGCGTCGAAAGTGTAGCTTCACTGTTAAGCTCCCGTTACCGAATGGGAAGTTTTCGCCCTCAATCGTTCTTATATATATTGTGATATTGGTTATTAAATTAGTTGCGACATTCACATAATGGGGCCTGTCATATGTAATACTCAAACTCCTTCCTCTATGGTTGGGGATGTGAGCAATGCGCAGCAGGCGTGCCTGGGTATCCCCAACAAACTGGTGCTCCACTATATTACTGTAAATATAGCACATGTCTGGGGACCTTTCAGCCAATTTCTCCATCTTCAATTGATACATTAATCTGGACAAGTTATACTGTGTCTCGTGAAATGTGTCTCTTTGGAAGGCTGCGCTATATCGGCCGTTGGTTAGAATTTTGAACTTTCTATGTTCTTTAAGACGTCTGTTAGTCTTTGATTTTAGGATTAGTGTATGTGCAGGGTTGTTTACGATTTCATATACTAAATCATTCGTAAGGTTTGAGTTTCTTAAACTCACGTTTAAGCCTCTCACAACATCCTCGGCCGAACCATATTGACCCGGCCCTAGTCTTACTTCTGTACTGTAATACCGTGTAATCTTAGTCCGAGCGATGCGCATAGTTTCATCCATAGCTACCCCAGCTTTTTCACACTCGTCAATGTCTCTAAGAATCGTAAAAACGGTTTCTTTATGTTCAATATTTAAAAAGACGGTGTCCAGCTGAATTTCGCATATCCCCACCTCATACGAATCACGACCCAATTCAATGTGCCCATGGAGTTCTGTTACAAAGTTGGCTAGCGTGTTGTTAGGGTGTACAGACAGGGACGAGGAGGACGGGAGTGTGACGTAGAAATGGTTAGGAGCCATGTTGCATACTATTTAAGCTTCATTATTGCATCAGCTTTTATATAGGTGTTGAAGCTTTCTGGGTACCCTAGCCATTTCACCAGGTACATTTTTCTCCTTCCTGAACCTTTGCTTCCTAAAATTTTCTCAATTTTAAACACATTTTTTTCTAAATTAAACGCAACTTTCTGCAATTCCTCGCGGTAAAAGCCTCCTGAGATTTCTTCCCCATTCAAATCTTCAATGTAATACATCATTATCACACCTTTAGGTCTCACAGCCCTAACTTTAAAAATCTCGCGTGTCCATCCTTGCTCAAAACCCTTTGCGAATTTATTCCCCGAACGCGACAGCCTTACATAATCATTGATTTTGAAGCGCACAGAGTGTGGTGGTGGTGGTGGTGGTGGTGGTGATCCATCTCTTCTCGGGAGCGTACCTCTTTCTAAAACTTCGTTAGGTGTTGCCCCAATCGTGCGATGGTGTGAGCGGTTGTAGGATGATGCCAATGATTCCAGAATGTCTAGAAATCTGTATGTGTTTTTATGTGTAAAATAACGGTGCATGCGTTCCTTTATGGTGCGCTGAACTCTTTCAGCTAAAGAAGCCTTATGTATAGAATTGGTTGTGTAATAGCTGATATTAAACTCTGTCAACATATTCTGAAAAGCACGGCCTATAAACTCCTTCCCCATATCCGTACAAAAATAGCCAGGAACCCTGTTTTCTTTTAACATTAGCGTTTTGGTGGCTTTAGCAACTGTTTCAGGTGATTTATTTTTCAGAGGAACTAGCCACAGATATCTAGAGAACACGTCTATTATGAATAGAATGTAGCGGTAACCATCGTTATACACAGAATATCTTTGCATGTCTGTTAAATCTGCTTGCCAAATAGAATCAATCGAGGAAGCCGTTGTCTTGGCTGTTTTAAACCTTTTTCTCACAGGCTTATGAAGCGTATAAGCGTCCTGCTCCCTCAAAAATCTTTCAACATCTTTTTTTCCTACTCCGTAAACACTTCTGTACAGTCTATCTACGCCGCCGTAAGAGGATGGGGTAGAAATGTCATAATAGCGTTTAGTTAATACGTTAGCCATTTGCGTATTTTAGAGGCACGTGGGTAGGGTTGGTTTAACCTCTTCTTGCTCCTCTTCAAAGGTGTTACCGCCGGGGGTGACGGCGCCTTCAATTGTGTCACAGGCGTTGCATGTTCCAAGTCTTTTAACCTGTTCAGATTTCCTATCAACGTTTTAGGGACATTTATTTGTTGTAGTCTTGCTTTAATATGCTTCCATCCTGATGGTGATGGCCTATCCCACTTTCTCACCAGATCATGGACAATGTCTACGATATTCGATCCCTGTACCTTTGATCCTTCCACAATGATCTCCCCTGTATCGGTCCATTGTATGGCGGGATCCTCATTCAATAGATTATAAAGACTTAAGCCTTTACTCCTCAATGTAAGTGGGAGGGTATTTTTTAATACATGTTCGATATGTTGTGTGGCTAATCTTTTTGGTTGGTCAGCTGTGTCGTCGGGTACAGATCCTATGTCGCCATCGTCCCCCGTGCTGTGCCTAATAACCACAGGAATCTCTGTAGGGCTCTTATAATTTTCGTACTCGTGAAGAAATTTCTGCAGAGCTTCTTGGTATAAGATTCTTTTCTCATCAGGTGTTTTTTCACTGTTTAATAGGGCTAACAATTCGCTTTCCATTCTTTTAAGTCTGCTTTTACGGGGATCTAGATCCGTGTCTCTTTGCAGTGAGGCGTACACCTCGTGGGGAATCACTACCACTTTCTTCATTATATTAATCTAGTCAGTAAAGGACCCAAAACTGAAAATAAGATGGGGAGAAATGACCCTCCTGTTTGTACAATAATTCGCTTTTTCTTCGCTACAGTTTGGCTTTTACGAGCGAGTGCACGTATTATGTTCTTGTAGCGGCGTAGGCGAGCCTTCTGATGGGTTTTCATTGATACATTGCAATTTATAACGTTAAGACAGATTTCACAGATGCATTTTAAAAAGTCGGCATCGATATTTTTAATAAACATCTGCTGCATTGCCCGGGCAGTCGATGATAGATTTTTATTAATTCACGGTATTTCTTTAGTCTCTTTGTCATTCTGGAATATACACCGTTTCAGGCTCGTTTGGAAATATATTCGTTCGCAGAAGCACTCTAAACGTGTTTCGCGGATGAAGGTCGCAAAGCAAATATCCGTAACGCGTGCTTGTAGCTTCTTTATAAACTTCCAAAAACTCCTTACGCTGATTCGGGAACATTTGATTGGCTAATACCCCAATTTGTGATACATCTCTACGTTGCGCGAATAAGACTAGATATTGCGTATTTAACGACACATCGCGCATGTATCTATTTTTGAAAAATAGATTCTGATTGATGAAGAACACGCTTATGTTAAGATGGTGGGAGAATACTGTAAATGTCTCGGCAAACGTTTTATCCATCTCCAACATGAGATCGTCAATTACAATGATTGTATGTTCATTTCCCTTTAACGAATTAACGTCATATACGCCTTTGTGGAACAAAATATCATCTTGGTACTCGTTGAACACTGATTGATACGTCGAATAGCACCATATAACTTTACACAAATTTCGAGAACATCTCCCCCTTTTCTTTAATGATTTTAAGCATAAACACAGTTTTACCACATCCTGTAGGTCCAGATATAATACATGTGGATGGGCTCGTGAATCTGAATTTTTCTACAGAGTCCATTTCTAACACGTCACACTCCTAAGTGAGTCATTTACAAAATATTACAAATTTTGAGTGCTGATCCTTATATTTCTTCTCCCACAGAACCGTGAATGACGATGAGGTAGAGCAGCCCATCATTACGGATGACCTCGACGACAGTGTAGTTGTGATCTCCTCCCCTGAACCCTCACCAGCGATACCGGTAACACGTCCAAAGCGGAGGTATGAGATACCCACGTCAGGTATAAAGCGACCGAAATACGCGTCTGTTGCAGCGGTAATAGATCCCCAACCCTCAACCTCTTACGCAACAACACCCCCAGCAGCACCTAATATATCCCCTTATTCATCCGCCGCCCCCCGTTCTGTTAAGTCTACAATAATAGAGCCCCAACCATCAACCTCCTACGCAACAGGGCCCCCATCAGCAGCACCTAATATATCCACTAATTCATCCGCCCCCCGTTCTGTTGAGGATGGTATAACGCTGGAATTGGTGCGATCCGCAGCCCCCACCCCAGCCTTGACTAGAAATCGGTATAGAGTCAGGGTAGACCCTAGAGTCATGTATAGCAATGGTATTGAGCGCGGACTACGCCGGGTTGTAGAGCGTATTATAGAGTTTGCTCTTCAGAATCGTGACGAGCGTGAAGTCAGGACGAGTATGTCCTTTGGATTCGGGTCAGATGACGGTGATGTAGACGATTATTGGGTGATAGTGCCATTTAGACGTTTGGCGGCTGAAGATGTAGAATATATATTAGGGCGTATAATGCAAGCCGCCCAAAGTAGTATAGCCTTCAATATGGACAACTTCACGGTAAATATTGACCATGTATACCGTGTTGCGGGTCATAGTGCCATACCGTATACTCTTAACTTCAATTCTCAAGCTATTTATAGACGGCATATAAACGTCGATCGTGGTTGCGGCTTTATAGCAGTACTCTTAGCACGTATGTTTACTGTACAAAATACACGAACTCAAAAAATTTGGTTGCCTACAGTCGTGGAGCATGCCCGTAAACTAGCTGAAGACTGTGAACTTGAATTTGACTGTAATATGGGTCCTGAAGAGCTGAGAAGGGTAGAACAGGAAATGAATGTCCGCATAGTTGTGTTTGGGTTGGATGATCGTCGTAGGACTGTGTATGTTTTTAAAAGCTGTGTGAGAGATCGTACAAGGCCCCTACTTATTTTAGGATTGTCAGGGACAACGTATCTCCCCATCCGTAATATAAGGTGGCTTTACGCGAGTTATGACAAAAGTCGAAAATATGGGAGACATCATGATTTGTGTAAGGGGTGCCTCGAGTTTGCGGATGATATAGTGAGACATTGTAAAGAATGTCACATGGTATGTGAGCAGTGTAAAAGCACCAAATGTGAAAGCCGTGTAGTTGAAGCTGAGAAGAGAGACTGTGATGTGTGTAGACGCACATTTTTCAATAATAGCTGTTTTGATTTCCATAAATCAATTGGCACGTGCAGGAAAATGAGAATCTGTGAATGTGGTATGTTTCACACAATGGATAATTGGGGAAAATTTAAGCACAAGTGTGACGTAATTCACTGTCCTACATGCCAGGAGGAATATAAGGCGGATGGAGTAAAGCATGTATGTTATATGAAAGATGCTAAGCCTAAAAATAACCCCTGTATAACTGTATACTACGATATAGAAACATATACGAACGCTGAAACCAAAGAGGTAATTCCACATTTACTTGTGAGCCAGACTATCTGTGATGAGTGTATGGATATCGAATGTGACGAGTGCCCCAAATGTGGTAAACGGACAAACGTTTTTAAAACGAATGTCAGCGATAGTCCTGTGAAACTATTTGTGTCCTATATTGTCAAGTTAGCCGACAAGTTCAAAAAAATGACTGTGTATATTCTCGCCCATAACGGGGCAAAGTTTGACACGCAGTTCCTTTATAAGGAGTTGCTTGAACACGAATCCTCTGAGATATTTACAGGTGATCCATTGAAAAGAGGCAACAAATTAATACAGATGCAGATAAGAGGCAATGTACAATTTAAAGATACTTTATTATTCACACCTTGTAAATTAGCAAAGCTACCCAAGGTGATGGGAGTAGCAGCTGAAGTTTCCAAAGGATACTTCCCATACACTTTCCTCACCAGCGAGACTTTAAACTACGTAGGCCCACCACCCCCCAAACATTATTTTGACTGCATGGATGAACGTGAAGACTTTGATCGATACTACGACAGTTTTAATGAAAGTAACCCTTATAATATAGCTGATGAATGTGAGCGTTATTGCGTGAATGATGTGCGCGTGCTTAGAGTATGTTTCCAGGCCTTTAGAAGGATGTACATAGCCCGTTTCAAATGCGATCCACTGCAAGTCGCAACCACCATCGCATCATTATGTTTTACGGTGTTCAAGAATAACTTCATGCCGAAAGACACCTTAGCCATTATTCACCGAAACAATCCCCGCAGTTACGGGCACAAGGCTATTTACTGGCTCATACACCTACAGCAACAGACAGGTGTATACATAAAGCACGCCCGCAACACGGGTGAAGTACCCATTAAGATTAATGGACGTGTTTTTTGGGTTGATGGGTTAAGTGAAAACCGTGTCACTGGTGTGAAGACTGTGTACTCCTTTAACGGTTGCTGGTGGCATGGATGCCCCCGTCCTGAGTGCGGAGTCACCGGAGATATCAACGGTAGGTCTCCTGCCGACTGTCTTGCATCGACCCGCACCCGCGATCAACTTATAGGATCACAGTTCACTCACAAAGTCTTGTGGGACATGAATATGATGCACGGATGGAGACAGACGAGGTGTACCGTGAGGAAATAAAAGCGATCAAGCGTTCAATGGTGCTGGATCCTCTCAAATGTGGTGATAGCTTGTTTGGAGGACGTACAAATCCTTTCAGACTATACTTCCCACCTACGGAGGGCGTGAAGCTCCATTACTACGATTTCTGTTCTTTATACCCATACGTGATGAAGAGCAATCCGTACCCCGTGGGCGCTCCTGAGAAACTGGTGGGGCCTAGCCTACCATCCATCAATGAATTTTCAAAAAATTTGAATGATCGTTACTTTGGGATCTCTTTCGTAGACGTACTCCCCCCACGCAATTTATGGATGCCGATCTTACCTGTCGTTATCGACGACAAGCTCATGTTTCCCCTGTGCGTGAAGTGCGCGGAAGAGGATAACGGCGAATGTAACCATATACCCCACCAGCTTAAGATCAGAGGCGTATATACAAGTCCTGAGTTGGCCCTAGCCGTGCGCCATGGTTATAGAATACTGAAGATACATGAGGTGGAGGTTTCAGAAGCTACCCAACCTTTTCACACCATATATAAACACCTTTTTGAAGGATAAGGTTGAGGCATCAGGGTATCCGCGAGGAGTTGATACCGAAGATGAAAAGTCTGCCTATATTCAACGTTACCGCGACCGCGAAGGTATACAACTTGATCGTGTCCAAATTGTAAAGAATCCTGGCAAGCGCTTTAGTGCAAAGTTGTGTCTAAACAGTCTATGGGGAAAATTTGCGCAGAATACCGGCAGAGGGAGCATTCATTTGGCACAATGTTATAGCGATGTCTGGGATTATGCCAATGCCCCCGATAAAGAGGTCATGGAGATCGTAAATGTAGGTAATACTTACGTAATAAAGTACAACAACACTGAATTTGCCAGAGATACCTCAAGGGTTACAAACATACCCGTGGCCAGCTTCACAACAGCCTACGCCCGTATAAAACTTTGGGGTCTAATGCATTCTCTTGGGCGGAGAGTATTGTATGCCGATACAGATAGCGTGATATTCACAGAGAGGGAGGGTGAATACATGCCCACTATTGGGGAGTTCCTCGGCGAGCTCACTGATGAGATCAAGGATGAGTATGGGGACAACGCATACGCCGACTCTTTTGCCTCAACAGGACCTAAGACTTACGGGGTACGGGTCAGGGGGGGATGAAATGAAATATATCGTGAAGGCAAAGGGTATTACGCTCAACCATGCGAATCGGGAGGTTGTTAACTTTGAGTCGTTGAAGGATCTAGTATGTTTGGATGAACAACCTCACCAACTAATTGTAGGTACCCACAATTTTCGGGCGCAGAAGCTGGGAGGCGTGAAGGAACTTAGGGGTACGATGGTGTGCCGTAACACCTATAGGAAACGTTACCATTTACCTGGTACCTATGATACCGTACCCTTTGGATACCAATGATGCTTCTAACTCACACGTCTTGTATATAATCGTATCTATTTGTAAATATATATAAATATATATATATATATAACTTGAATATCTCGTTTATTAAATCGTATTTGTAAATATATATAACTTGAATATCTCGTTTATTAAATAAATCATGTTTCAAATAGCGTTTCACTTTCTCCTTTGTGTGTGTGTGTGTGTGTGTGTGTGTGTGTGTGTGTGTGTGTGTGTAGGTGAAAGTTCTAAGCTCCGCCCACTGTAAGACCGTGAGTCATGCTACTATCTGGGAGTCCCTGCGTGGTCAGTCGACCGCAGTAAGCCCGAGAGATCAGACGTGTATTCAGATCAGACGTGTATTCAAATGGCTACCTTTAATATTGCTTGTACAACGTTTACGAAATGGTATTCAGTAAAGTGCCAGGATGTGGTGGATACCGAAAAACTTCCTATTCATCCCTCCTATGCCTCTTTTAAAAACACATTGGATTGTGCGAAGTTCCAAGATGTACAAATACTCTACGGATGTTCTGGTGAGACCGTTGAAGGCTTTCGTTGCACAGACGATGTGCTGAAGTATACTGCAGAGCTAAACTTTATAAAGTCTCACATACACGGGTGAAGTAAAAGAAACAACGCGTGCAGAAGAGAAGCAGCAGGTATGGATAATGAGTCTTGCTGATGGGTGGTGTGACAAGCGGTATTACGTCATGCTACACCATGTCGATTACTCATACCCTACGACTGGAAATGTGAATCTCGTGATCATGGACAATCTTAAGTATTTTTATCACTATATTAACGTATATCATGATGAGGTTCGTAGTGAGGCTGTGGCTAGTGCCCTGCGTGAATTTTTAACAGAGTTTAGAGACGAGTATCGTTTGATGGGCAGAAAGGAAAAATATGAACATATGTTCCTCTCAAATAGTGCGCCGGAGTGTGGAGATGTTTAGTAAATGTTCCTAGTTCTTATCCAAACTGTCTGGTGCGTAGGCTGGTGGTGATATTCTTGTACCGGTACAACAATTCGACTCGCGGAACAAGCCCATTCACGTATTATCGAGTCACCCGCCCGTCGAACCATTCCTGCCTACCTGCGTGCCTCACACGGCTCATAGTTATCTCAGAGCTTGAGCCGAGTGGACGTGCGCTCTTCGAATACGATGGAACTTCCTTTGAGCAGCATTCTCAACGCCTCGTACGATGTCCGTGACGAAATCGTTGCGCGTGTTCAGGCGTAATTCCGGTACCATTAGCTATGTACTGGAAACGGAATGTAGACCGACAAACAAACGGGTTTATTTAAGTATCGAGGAGATGAATAGAATCTTCGTGATAGTTGAGAAGTGGAGTGAAGATCGTTATAAAATACCTGCTAACGTAGGTACAAGAAGAGAGCAGATTAGTGACGCACCTTATACGCCGTTGTATGTACGTTGTGTATAAATAACGATCGGCCGTGCATTGATATACGGTTGATGTGGAAGAATGCTTCTGATAATAACGCTCTTATTCCTACGCGAAACCGTTTCATCCTCGACAGAATGTTTGAAATCGTCGGATTCCGTAAACTGAAACCTATATTAGACGCGCGTGTTACGGTCATGCTTTATTTTGATACAGTACTTGAATACGCATACACCGCTCTGCTCGATGGGTTTACCGAGTGTAGGACTGGTGAGAATGGTCTAGTGCTGGATGTTTATTTAAAAAGTTTAGACTCTTTGAAATACCATGAACTTTGGTACAAAGCAATTGATCGGTACAAGGCTGAGCTCACCTACACCGTTCACCCTGAAGAACTATTTCTTTATATAACGCGCAGTTGTCGTAACGATTTAGAAGATTATTTCAATTGCCGCTATGTTGAGTGAGTTCACGATTGAAAAGCTCGAGTCGGTAGAAATAAACCCTCGATTGGAAAAGCGTTCTTATAAACTTGTGTTTAATAATGTAGCTAACGATGAACTCTTTGTGCGTGCTTTTGATTGTATTCTAGACGTGTTTAAAGATGACTTACCAACCGGTTGTAAAGTGGGAACAAAAATAGTACTGAACGATATGAAAGCCCTTCATATCGAATACAGGTTTCCCTATACTTTAAGCGGTGAAATATTATTAAGCCGCATATACTGCGTAATGCAGAGCAATAATGATGTAATTGTAAACTCGATTAAGACAAAGTTTAGTATTTTGAAAAAAAAGTGAATTGTATATATATTTTGCTTGACATTTCTCCTGTACTGATTATACGCATATTTCTATTGATTTGTGTGTTTATATATATATATATATATATATATATATATATATATATTTTGCGTGATATTTCTCCTGTACTGTTATGTACATATTTCTATTGAAGTGTATATTTATTTGAAATGTATATTTTATTTTATATATCACCATAATTGTGTGTGTGTGTATATTTCTCCTGTACTGTTATGTACATGTTTCTATTGAAGTGTATATTTATTTGAAATGTATATTTTATTTTATATATATATCCATAATTGTGTGTATATATTTCTGTTATACGCATATTCCTCAAATGTATATTTATTTTCTATATATTTATAATAAAAAGAATGATGCAATGTTGTTTATTGTTATGCCTTCTACTACCGGTATTCGAAATATAATAATGTATACAACGGTATTGCGGTATCTGGCAATATTTAAGCCTTCTAAGCCAACTGGCTGATTAGGAGTCTATAATAGTGTATACAATGGTATCTGGCAACTCTGTCTTCGGAATACATGGCGCTATCTGGCAACTCATTTACAGCCAACTGGCTGATTAGGCGTATATAATAATAATGTATACAATGGTACTGCGGTATCTGGCAGCCAATTACAGCCAACTGGCTGATTAGGAGTCTATAATAATGTATACAATGGTATCGCGGTATCTGGCAACTCAAGCCCATTTACGCCAACTGGCTGATTAGGAGCCTAAAAACAACGCCAACTCGGCTGAAGTCTTAATGTGCACTTGGCTCCTGCCAGGTGAACACCTCTCCTCCTTCTTCTCCCCCTCCTCCTTTCTCTTGGGGATAACGCCGCCTCCAAGTCCCCCCCTTTGCAACAACCCCCTTTGCAACATTACATAATAACCTGCAACATTCTTGCACTCTCCCCTTTTTCGGCTATACTACTGGAGCCCATTAGCCACAAGCGAGAGAATCTTCTTTTCAAGGATATCCTTGCATATTGGTGGTCCTGGTTTTTGCTTGGAAATGTGGAACATGCTTAGTGTTGACTGCTTGGCAATTTTGGCAGGGCCAGCATTGCTGCCGCTGGCATCTTCTTCTTTAGCTGGACGCTTGCGAGATTTCTTCTCCGATTCATATTCACCCAAAAGATCCGAATGTAGTTTCTGCACAAGAAAATAAATTATTATCATGCGGAGAGACTTCTTGAACACCCTGTATAATATTTATCAGAGTATCAAACTTCTAGTTGAAATTAATACTTAACAAGATTCTAAAATTTTGTTATCTTTAACTAAAATTATTTTCACCATGATCAGTGCATTTTTATCCTATGTTAAATTGAAAGCCGAATTTCGTCCTTCAGTAACTAAATAGGAGAAATTACAGACATGGATCAGACAGAGAGAAAGACAGATACCCTGGCGTTTTATTATAGTTGGATATCGGCAGTTTTTAATGTAGTTACTAGTCCATAATCTATTAATATCTGAAGTGCACAATATATTCAAATGGACGTCTATGTAAATGTAGCATTAGTCTTGTATGGCACCAGTCACTTAAAATATGACTTGAACCATTATGTTAATGTTGCTACTTACTACTTAGTTACTAAGTAGTACTAACCCTGAGGTGCCTCAGAAGATTGCTTGTTGAGTCGAGGCCAGCAGACAGAATTGTAGTTTTCTTTGTACACTGCCTACAAATAACTTTGATACTGTTTCCAGTTTTTTCGACAATTTGAAAATATTTTCCGTTCAATAACACAGATTGATCCTTATTACCAACATTGTTATCTAAATATATTGAATACTGTTCTGGTGACAACCTAGAATATTTGGTTCCCTTGGGAGCCTGTTGAAGTTGTAAAATTGCACTCATTATTAAAAAATTAAATCTGTAAATAAAATATGTTTAGAATTAATTTATTATGAATACGGACCTATAGGCTATATTTTATGCCTATATATAATAATATATTAATAGAACACTTTTAACATAATTGCACAGTAAATTACACTTTTTACGAGCCTAAATTCCACAGCAACTACACCTTCCATGAGCCCACGCATGACGCAAGTCACCCAACTAACAGAAAACATAAACAGTCGGTGTTGAACAAAGTTGCCACCAGATGTCGCTTGGACAAAAAACAAATGACATTCGCATAGCGGCATATTTAAGAATCTGAAATTAAAAGTGATCTTGAAGTCTAAAGTGATCTTCAAGATCAAGATCACAAGAAATAAAGTTATCTTAGATCAAGATCAAGATCACCATAATAAAAGTGATCTTCAAGATCAAGATCAGATCACGATCTTGATCTTCAAGATCACGATCTGATCTTGAAGATCAAGATCGTGCCCATCTCTGGGTACAGCACACCTAACCTCTTAGAAGTTGTTTTGGAAAAAGAGTATATGTGATATTTCCACGAAAGATCATGAGAAAAGGAAACGCCAAGAATGTTAAGAGAAGAGGAAAGATTGTGTTGTGTGTATTGAAGGTAAGGGAATAGTCGTGTGGAAGACTGTGACGAGTAGACAGATTGAGGAACTGAGTTTTTGAGGCATTGAAAGCCACGAGGTTTTCTCTACCTCAATCAGATATAGCAGAAAGATCAGAAGTCAGGTGCTCCATAGCCGCCCCACGCGAATCATGGAATGACTGTTGAGAGGGGCGCTTTGAGAAGCGGGTGAAGCAGTGAAGAGTGGAATCATCGGCATACGAGTGAATAGGACAGGAAGTACGAATTAAAAGATCATTAATAAGTAAAAGGAAAAGAGTGGGTGACAGGACAGAACCCTGCGAAACACCACTGTTAATAGTTTTAGGAGAAGATCAGTGGCCATCTACAACTGCAGCTATAGATCGACCAGAAAGGAAACTAGAGATGAAGGCACAGATAGAAGGATAGAAACCGAAGGAGGGCAGTTTGGAAATTAAAGATTTGTGCCAGACTCTATCAAAAGTTTTCGATATGTCTAACGCAATAGCAAAAGTTTCACCGAAATCTCGAAAGGAGGATGACCAAGAGTCAGAGAGATATGCAAGAAGACCGCCAGTAGCGCGTCCCTTGCGGAATCCATACTGACAAACTGAAAGAAGATTGTGAGAAGAAAGGTGTTAAGAATCTTCCTATTAAGGATAGATTCAAAAACTTTGGAAAGGCAAGAAATCAAAGCAATTGGATGATAGTTGGAGGGTTGAGAGCGGTCACCCTTCTTTGGGACAGGCTGAATGAAAGCGAACTTCCAGCAGGAAGGAAAAGTACCAGATGAGAGACAAAGACGAAAGAGTTTGCCTGGGCAGGGTGTCAGCACTGAAGCACAGTTTTTAAGAACAACAGGAGGAACACCATCAGGACCGTACGCCTTCCTAAAGTTGAGCCCAAATAGGGCAGAAAGAACATCTTCAGAAGATATTCTAATTTCAGACATAATAAATTCAGAGGGAGAAGGAGATGGAGGACCAGCACCGGAATCGTCCAGGGTTGAGTTGGAAGCGAAAGTTTGAGCGAAGAGGTCAGCTTTGTCAGGAGAAGAGACGGCAACTGAGCTGTTAGAATGGAAAAGAGAAGGGAAAGAAGAGGAAGTAAAATCGTTGAAGAGGTTCCTAGCTAGATGCCAGAAAGAGCGAGAAGAATTAGAATTAGATAAGTTTTCATATTTTTGTAGGATGAATGAATTTTTGGGGAGTCGAAGAACAGATTTTGCACAAATTCGGGCAGAAATATAAGCTAAGTGAGAGTCAGGAGTTGGATAGCGGCGGTACCTTCTGAAAGACTCCTCTTTGTTGCGGATAGCATTAGAACAAGTAAAGTTAAACCAAGGTTTTTTTTGCATTAGTAGTGCGAAAAAATATGGAATGTATGCCTCCATGCCCGAGAGAATCACCTCCGTGATGCGCTCAGCACACTCGGAAGGGCATGCAGGCAAGACAATTGTTTACTGCAAGATTTTCATAATTAGAAGTGTACTTTCTTTGCCTTCTCTCTAGCAAAGTGGTAAATGATTCTGATGAAATTTAAAGTACGGGCTAACTGGCTTTCAATTACAATGGTTCCCAGATCTGTCAGTCGGTCTTGGGCATTGGTGGACCACAGATAATATTTTATCTGTTTCAGTTTGACTATGATAATCTCTATAAAATGTATGTTCATTAATTATATTTCTTCTCTGTTTTAATTAATCAATTGCTTTATTAAACCCTCAACTGGTATTGCAGGGTCAAATTTGACCCTAAAGCTCTGTATCTCAGCAACCACAACACGCACAAAGTACCACAGCCGCACACGACCACGTCATGAATAGAACTGAGAATACATAGAAACTGAGACAGTGCAAAAATGTAATTGGTGTACAGACAAATAAATAATTAATTAATGACTTGGAAAAAATATTCCATGAAATATTTAACTTTTTAATGAAAAGGGTCAAATTTGACCCCGCCATACCACGTACATAATTTGATCCCCACCATCCCAGTTGAGGGTTAATATTTTTAGATTTTATCCTCCTTCTTTCTGGGCCCCCTAGAGGTCGCGGTCCCGGGGATTTAACCCGGCTTCCTCGCCCTCTCGGCGGCCCTGGCTGTCAGTCGTCCCAGACTCCTGAGTTTTAGTGAGGAAAGGAAGATGAGTTTCAGAGGAGGAGAGATGGTGTTCAACAGATTGAAAATTTGAGAAAAGGCCGCGGATGTTGCAGAAGTTCATGAAAAGTGAACCAGGTAGAGGCCCAGAACACCTCGAATGGGCGGTAGCAGATCCAGCCCCGCTGCCGGGGTCTGCGTTCCCGGTATCGACAGCGGGGAACCAGAAGTGGGGATATTTATGGTTCCCTCCCAGGGGACTCCGAGGCTCTTGAAGTTGATGCCGTTTTTTTTTTTTTAAATTTTGAAAAGATTATGTAATGTGTAAGATGTATGTATATGTGAAGAATAAGAAGAGAAGTGTGTGTTTGAGAGCATGCTGGACTGTTCACAGGGTAGATGAAACACGGAAAAAGATACCTCGTTAACCTCGTTGATGTTCCGTGTGTTGGTCTCTCTTCACACAAAGGTCAAGCTGGTGGCCCCGCCTCTAGGCCTAGCTTGATGGAGGAGTGAGTTGCTTTCTTGCGCTCTCCCGTGGTCGAGTATATATATATATATATTAGGCATCGACCGGTGGTTGTATCTGTATCGGTATTGATACCGATACCGATAGTTTTTTGTTTCTAAGAATAAAAAAACGGGCGTTTTCCAAATAGAAAATTCCCGGCTGCTCGAGAAGTTACGTGTGTGTTCGCGATTTATTCCGACGTTTCTAGAAATTTCCATGACTCATTACCGCTCTATATAAAGCGATCACGTAACCATCGCGGCGTCATTTCCTCAGTTCGCAAGTTGTGAATCAGTTCAACAGTGTGTAATCATTTTTTTGTAAATTTATTAACACCTGGTATAAATTTATTCGCTTTTGCTTTAGTGAGAGTGACAATGCCAAGCATTGTGTGGAAGTTCTTCACTGCTTCAAGCGCTAATGTGAAACAGGCGATCTGCAATTTGTGCGGTGTCTCTGTCTCTCGTGGAGGAACAAGCGCGAGTACCTTCTCTACATCGAACCTGAGGAGTCACCTTATCAACAAGCACAAGACTGAGTTTGATGAAGCCAATAAGAGTCAATGTACAACTTCTGCTACTAATTCTGGTGAGTAGATTCATGAAAATCTGTAAAGTGATTCTTCAAACATTCTCAGAGAATTCGCAGTTGCTCAAAGCCTCAACATCCTAGTGGCCTCAAAAATGATGAATTCAATAAAAATTTAGGAAGTCTAAATATTTGTTTTTAATGTATGTTTAGAGTCCCTAAATTTTAGCCTGTCCAGGACCCCCAAAAGTTGCTAAGATGTTGCTATATATAAAGTTTGATTTCAAGTTTCAACATGATTTACGAATTTATTGTAATACTAAAATCTCCCTGAATTTGCCGTTTTCTATTTATTTATAATTTCCCCCAATTAGAAATATGATACAACTAGAGTAAATTTAATTCTCTTTGTTAACTTACTTAGCTTCTATTTATCAAAAAATATTAAATATAGAAAACTTTACATAAAAATATTTCTGCATTAATATATATATATATATATATATATATATATTTTTTTCTCTCTCTAGGAGACATGCCTGGAACTTCTTCCGCCACGGCTCAGGGCCGGATTAACCATTAAGCAAAATAAGCCCGTGCTTAGGGCATCAAGGGAAGGGGGGCACCACAGAAATTTTCCATTGTCGGATTTACCATGGATTTATTATACTATTATAATCGCGGCTTATAGCCTATAAGCTGTTGAAAACTGAATTATATATATTCATATATAGTATTTATTTTTTTTCATTGTTTGAATTTGTAGTGAACAACAACCCTTTTGAGAGAATAAATATATTTCGTTGTAATCACACACTTTACGCTTTGCGTTATTATTTTGTTTATATCAAATCTTTGAGCGCCATATTAAAAATACATATAGATTAAATATTTTCGTGTGCTATAGGAAGTTATTCTGAACGTGTGATTTGTGCATATAATATTAAAATATATTTTACATAATCATTTGGTATTGTTTTACAGAAAGATTTAGGTTTATAGAATTGTAATATAAATTAATATTAAAATAAAAGAAACTATAAACTCTCTATATTGCTGTTGTATCAAGTGATGTTTATCACGGCCATTATAATAATAAGATATACTGACCTAAGTTAATTAGCGTTGAAGAAGTTTATCTGTTGCTCTCTCTTCTTCTCTAGGGTAAGTCTATGAAGTGTACTTTATTTGTATATATAACAATATTTTATCATACACGTATCTTTATTTTATAATTTATTTATCTATTGTCATAACAGTATAAAAGAATTTAGATTGTAATAACCAGAGTGAATAATTTGTAATGTATATATAACATCAAACGTAGTTAGGACAATTTAGGCCCTAAGCAAATGTTCATATTTCCTATAATTAAATATTGTGTTTTAAATAAATAAATAAATGTAAATATAAAATGTGGCTCGTTAATAGTGAAATGTTAATATTGATATTTTTATAGATTGCGTATTATTAATTCTAATGTTAAGTATTTTTATTTTATAGGTTTCGGTTCCTTCTTTCGGTTCCTTCTTTTGGTTCCTTCTTTCGATTTGATTTGTATTCAACATTTCGAGTTGATATTTCGGTTGAGTTATATTTAATTGCCACTTATATTTAAATTGCCACTTTGGTTGTGTACGGTTCCCATTTTGTCTTTCTGAGAATAAAAGAACAAAGCCAAGATTGTGATATGTGTAACTGTGTTGATTGCCACATAATATACAAATAAAATATTCTTTTTATTTCTGTATTTTACAGACCCCAAGAACCAAGATGAAACGTGTTCAGTTAAGTGGTGCACAAAAGCGAAAACTATCAAAAGAGAAACAAGAGAAGACTTTGGATTTAGAGTCCAAGACTGCAAAGCTGACTGATTTCTTCACACAAGTTCCACGACCACAACGTCAACATGATATACCGATTCTGAATCAAAACCAATCTCCGTCATCAGAAGTGGACACAAATACCACTTTGATCACTTCAAAATCAAAATATGATGACGTTGGAATCACCGAGGTGTCACAAGCAGGTTCATCTACCACATGTCTCACTACTGATCTCACTTTGCCTGTAAATTCTCTTGATACCTCTACTGCAAATGTTGATTCAAGTTGCTTTACAAGACATTCTGGGGTTGAAATAATTGCTGAAAATGAAAGTTTAGTGGACCATGGTGATGGTGGTGAAATGAATCAGTCTGCAGAAGATGAAGTAAATATAGCAAAAGATCCAGGGTTGTGGCTTGATTTCTCTGCTGATGATGTGGCTTATTGGATTGCTTGTGGACCCAGTGACTGTCAACACCACAATGGGCCATTTGACAAGTCTTACCGGCATTTCAGTAGTGGCAAACCAGCAAGATACTGTTCACAAAAACTTTTCGTTGGGACAAAAGCCAATGGTGAGAAATACAAGAGAGAGTGGTTATTGTATTCACCATCAACAGGATCAGTTTACTGTTATGTTTGTAAACTGTTTGCTCCTAAAAATGTCTCACATTTTGTTATAAGAGAAGGGTTCAGTGACTGGCGAAATACTATTGTAATTGATCATCATGAAAAAAGCACTACTCACCGAGACTCTATGCTAACATACTTAACTCGCAGACAAGGTGCGGGGTTGGGACAACAGTTGGAAAAACAAATTCAGGAAGAGTGTGATTACTGGGAACATGTCTTGAGGCGTGTCATAGCTGTTATTTGTACGTTAGCTGAACGTGGCTTGTCTTTTCGAGGAACAGAAGAAAGATTTGGATCATTGCAGAATGGGAATTTTTTAGGGCTGCTTGAGCTCATAAGCCGGTTTGATCCATTTTTAGCAGGTCACATTTTGAAATATGGAAATTCTGGCAAAGGAAATCCTTCTTACCTGTCCAAAACCACCTGTGAGGAACTCATTCAACTAATGGCTCAAAAGGTCCACGCACTCATTGTTGACGAAGTAAAATCTTCTGGTTATTTTAGTTTGTCAGTTGATTCAACACCAGATCTATCACATATCGATCAGTTAAGTGTTGTACTTAGGTACTTAAAAGATGGACAGCCTATTGAACGCTTTTTAACCTTTCTGAAAATGAAAAGCCATACTGGTGAGGAAATGGCAAATCAGGTGTTGCAGTACTTACGTGAAGTTTGTAAGCTAAACTTTTCAAAATGTAGGGGTCAATCTTACGACAACGCTGCCAACATGTCTGGGCGTTATAAGGGGATGCAGCAAAAAATTTTAGAAACAAACAAGTTTGCTATATATGTGCCCTGTGCAGCCCATTCACTAAATCTGGTAGGCCGAAGTGCTGTTGACTGCTGTCAAGAGGCGGTTAATTTCTTCTCTACAGTGCAGTTGCTCTATACCTTTTTTTTAGCCTCAACCAGCAGGTGGGAAATTCTTAAAGGTTGTATTGGAAATGAAAGTGTCTTAAAATCCCTCTCTGATACCAGATGGGAGGCACATGCTATGGCAACAGCAGCAATTTTGAAATCTTTCCTTAAAATTTTAGAAGCGTTAGAATGTATAGCTGAAGACCAGTCACAAAAGGGAGACACTAGAAGAGAAGCAAATAATATTGCAAATAAGATGCAAGAGCTAGAATTCGTTTTTATGTTGAATTTTTGGGATGAGATTTTGCAAAATTTTCATAGAGTAAGCAAAGTTCTACAGAATAAGGATGTGAACTTAAAAACATGTGCAGATCTGTATGGATCATTAGCTGACCAACTGTGCACTTCACGAGATGAATTTGAAAGATATGAAGCAGCTACAAAGGAAATGCTACCAGATGTTGATTACAAGGCAGCTCAAACTCGCAAACGTATCAGAAAGAAGGTACCCAATGACGGAGATGCACCAGAAGTATATCTGAATGCCAGAGATAAATTTCTTATCACCACCTTTTACACAATTGTTGACAAACTTGAAACTGAGATGAGAAGAAGAGGAGAGATATACAAAGAAATAGCAGAGAGATTTTCTTTTCTAAGTGATGTGCCACATAATGTCACCACTTCATCATCTACTGAAATTGAAAGGTATTCTCAGGGTTGTAAAAAGATGATTGATGCTTACCCAGAGGACTTGAACACTAATTTCTCTGCTGAGCTTCAGCAGTTTCACTCATATGTGTGCCATAAGTTCAGTGCAAAAAAAAATGTAAAAACAAGATTCAGTCATGCTGAACTTTATAAAATAATTGTAGAAGACAATATTGAGTGTGCCTTCCCAAATGTAGAAATTGCCTTTCGTATATTTTTAACATTAATGGTCACAAATTGCTCAGCTGAGCGTTCATTTTCTCAGTTGAAGTATATTAAAAATACCAACAGAACAACTATGCAACAAGGCAGGCTGGATGCCTTATCTCTACTAAGTATAGAAGCAGATGTGTTACGTAAGATTAGTTTTGAGGATCTGATCAAAGACTTTGCAATTAAAAAAAGTAGGAGAAAACTTTTCAAATATAAATGAAGTGGAAGTATACAAAAATAAACATTATTTTCCATCTTACTGTAAGTTTTGTTTCATTTCAAAAAATAAAATTTTATTTTATGGTTTATTTTTGTTTATATTTTGAATTACATATATATGGGGCACCAAAATCTTTTAAGTGCTTAGGGCCTCTAAAGGTCTTAATCCGGCCTGCCACGGCTACTCAATCCATTAAGGTCGCATTTTCCAAATCCAGGATCACTTTAACATATTGTTTCCCAAAGCATTCGGGAAGCAATATGTTAAAGTGATCCCTCCTGGGAAGCAATATGTTAAAGTGATTAACACTGGGAAGCAATATGTTAAAAAGAGAACGGTTGGTTGGTTAGAAAGAGGTTGGTAATCTAGGAGATTGCTTCCTGGGAAGCAATATGTTAAAGTGATCTCAACAATTTATTATTTATAGCAAACATATAATAAATAGGGAACTATTATTTACATAGGATAAAATTTGAATGCCCGGTTAGGTCAAATGTACGCCATGACGATTGGTTAGGTTTAGTCGTGATATTTTCGTTGGTTAGGTCAACTGTACGCCCTTGACGATTGGTTAAGTTTAGTCGTGATAGTTACGTTAGTTTTAACGAAAATATCAGACTAAACCTGACCAATCGTCAAGGGCGTACAGTTCATTCAATGAACCTAACTTGGCATATATATATATATATATATAAAACAAGCGATAACAAGCGATAATGTAAGGTTGTTAGGCATTGAATTACAAGTGAACAATGATTGCATATTGATTGTAAACTGCTATTTACCATATAACAACGGCAGTAATCTAGATGAATACATTGATTTGCTGTACAAAATTAAGTCATTATCAGATAACCCCAAATATTCTCACTGTATAATAATGGGACATTTTAACGCACATGTGAACTCGGAATTCTTTATAGAATTGGGTAACATGTGCGAGTCGGCCAATTTAAGTATAAGTGATGTAGATGTATTAGGGGTAGCCAGTGGTAATTTTACATACGTTAGTGATATGAGTGGTACCACCAGGTGGATTGATCATTGTCTCACTAGTAATAATCTAAAGGATCGAATTGTTAGAGTTCATATTCTGTATGATTTCCTTCTTTCTGATCATAGACCATTATAAATATTAATTAACGTTACTAATTTATGCGCAACACGACTTAACAAGAACTCAGTAGGTAAGAATAATCGCGTCGATTGGTCCAATGTTACGATGCAGCAGAGAATAGAATACAAAGACAGAACAAGTCACCTCTTTAATAATTTAGAAATTTTGCATCTTGCCTGTAGTAATCCTTGCTCAAATGATTCTCACTGTAAACTCATAGATAGGTATTATAGTAAGATAATATCCCTGTTAAGAGAAGCAGGAAGCCCCCTGATTAAATCTTACAACTATCATACTAAGGTTATTCCTGGATGGAATAATTTTATTGCCCCCCCTGAAGAGGGAATCGAAAGACGCCTATGATTTGTGGTGCCTTCATGGTAGACCCAGATTAGGACCAGTATACATGAATATGTGTAGAAGTCGGGGTCAGTATAAGGCGGCCATAAGGCGATTAAACAGAAAGAAGAGTCTATTCGAGCATCAAAAGCCTGTGAAGCTCGCATAAATAACGATAATAACAAATTTTGGAAATTTGTTGAGAATCAAACGGGTGTCAAAAATGTCCTCCCTCCGACAATCGATGGGGTGTCGGGGCAGGATAAAATTGCAAAGCTGTGGAAAAAACACTATTCTAACATTCTTAACAGCGTGAGTAGGGATAATCTTAAGATAGATTGCAGCGAAGCGATTGTGGGAGGGACAATGGAAAATACTTTGATATCATTTTCTGAAGTAAAGAGGTTAATTAAAGAGTTAAAGACTGGTTCTGCGTCAGGGGTAGATGACTTATCGAATGAGCACTTAAAATATACAAATGACGTAGTATGTCTGCATATATCATTGCTCCTATCAGCCATGCTTGCTCATAGCTATATCCCTGCAGAGTTCATGAGGGTATATATCTTGCCCCTGGTCAAAAATAAGTACGGAGACATTCTGTCCAGCAATAATTACAGGCCTATTGCTGTCGCTTCCTGCTTCTCGAAACTACTAGAAAAACTCTTGTTACGCCGATTAAATGATTTCCGATGGACATCTCCTAATCAGTTTGGCTTTAAAAGGTCCCACTCAACTGACCTGTGTATCTATGTACTTAAAGAAACAATATCTAAATACACTGACAGTAATTCAACTATTTATAGCTGTTTCCTAGATATAAGTAAGGCATATGATAGAGTGAACCACAATATTTTATTTAAAAAACTAGAAAACAGGAAGGTTCCCATGTGATTATTAAATTTATTGAAATTTTGGTATTCCCACCAATCTTTCACTGTTAGGTGGGACAATGTACTATCCGAGTGTTTTGGCTCCTCTTGCGGGGTGAGACAAGTCTCCTTGCTCTCCCCTATGCTGTTTAATGTGTATATCGACGGATTAATTGCTTCACTTAATGAGGCAACAGTGGGATGTTGTATAGATAACACAAGGATAAATAACTTAGTTTATGCCGATGATATGGTGTTAATAAGTCCCCTGGCTACAGTCTTCAACAAATCGTTGGAGATGGGCCAGGTGCCTGGTGACTGGAGGGAAGCCAACGTGACCCCTATCTTTAAGAAAGGGGATCACGAAAGTCCAGGGAACTATCGTCCCACTAGTCTCACTTCAGTTGTAGGTAAATTATTAGAAGGGATAATAGCTGATAGGATCGTTGACCATTTGGATTCCTACAAGCTGCTTGGGGACTCCCAACATGGGTTTAGACGGCATAGGTCGTGTCTCACCAACTTGCTCGAGTTTTTCCACGTCATGTTGAGTGAGTACGATAAGAGTAGGGCGATTGATATACTTTATCTCGACTTTCAGAAAGCCTTTGATAAGGTACCTCACCGCCGGCTAATGGCGAAAGTGCGCGCGCTGGGTATCGGTGGGGAAATAGGTAGGTGGATTGAAAACTGGCTGAGGAATAGGCGGCAGAGGGTGGTAATTAAAGGGGCTAGTTCGGGTTGGGCCTCGGTCACTAGTGGGGTTCCTCAGGGTTCCGTTTTGGGGCCGCTGTTGTTTATCATTTATATAAATGATATCGACGGTGGCATCGTCAGTCGGATCGCCAAATTCGCTGATGACACCAAGCTTGGGGCCAATGTTGGGACGCCCGAAGCGATCGAGGAACTGCGTGCGGACCTAGGTAGGATAGGAGAGTGGTCCGAAGAATGGCAAATGCCGTTTAACTTGGGTAAATGCAAAGTGATGCACATTGGCTACGCCAATCCCAAGTCGGACTACTCGATGTTGGGTAGTAATATCGAGGTGACTGATTTAGAAAAGGACTTGGGTGTGCTAATTAGCAGCGATCTTAAGTTTACGAAACAGTGTGTAGAGGTGGAAAAGAAAGCCAGAAACTATTGGGTTATATCAGGAGGCAATTTCAGTTTCGGAACAAGGAGATTGTGCTCTCACTGTACAATTCCCTTATTCGGCCGCACCTGGAGTATGCTGTGCAGTTCTGGTCGCCCACCCTCAGGAAAGATATTGAGAGGCTGGAGCGAGTGCAGGCGAGGGCCACAAAGTTAATCCCTTCCATTAGG
>JAJOZX010004751.1:0-20000 GCA_023014485.1 Bathynomus jamesi
ACGTATGTTATCATTAATAATAACATCCTTCTTTTTGACTAAGAATTAATGAGTAAGTTGTCACGTATGTTATCATTAATAATAACATCCTTCTTTTTGACTAAGAATTTAATGAATAAGTTGTCACGTATGTTACCATTAATAATAACATCCTTCTTTTGACTAAGAATTTAATGAGTAAGTTGTCACGTATGTTATCATTAATAATAACTCTTCTTTTTGACTAAGAATTTAATGAGTAAGTGTCACGTATGTTATCATTAATAATAACATCCTTCTTTTTGACTAAGAATTTAATGAATAAGTTGTCACGTATGTTAATCATTAATAACATCCTTCTTTTTGATTAAGAATTTAATGAGAAAGATATTTGGTTCGAGTGTTGATTGTCAACTTTTAAATTTATAATTGCTTTACCCGCTTCTCTCTCTCTCTCTCTCTCTCTCTCTCTCTCTCTCTCTCTCTCTCTCTCTCTCTCTCTGCAATTACTTGACTATGGGTCCTACTACGTTGCCTCTAATGTTATGGAAGAGTTCCACTGTCCCTGCCCCTTTTTGCAGTCAGACTGCATGTATCAATTGAAGGATGTAAAGTGTTCCCCAAAAAACCTTACATTTAAAACTTCTGTTGCTGCGTGTTGTTATATTTTTAGAAATTTGAATCTTGAAGCAAGAAAGTCAAAGGTCAAGGTCACAAAACTACTAAGGTCACAAGACCACTAAGGCCACACGTAGTCGGCGTCGATTGGCAACGCTCTCAAATGCAGCCTAGTTTTATGAACAGTGACTGAAGAGGAACCTTAAAAAGAGGAGGACCTATACCCATCGGATCGGCGTGGCATATCATGAACACCCTAAAAAAACTAACATTAATCTAACCTAACTAAGCTTAATCTAACCTAACCTAACCTAACTGAATCTATTCCCCAATAGTCGATTTTATGTTAGGTCGATCCGATGTCGTTGGCCCAATAAACAAAACTCGTACAGAAATAGTCATTCCAGCTTTTCAAAATTGGTACCAAAGTTTGGGGCGCAATTGTACATCGTAATTGCCTTGTACAGTTTCGGGAAAAAAGTTCGCAAAATAAAATTTAAAAAACACACCTACAACTAATAACAAATGATTTAAATTTTTTTTTGTTAGTGGGAAAAATAAATTATAAAATAAAAAAATTAATAATTAATAACTTGGGGGCTTTTCAAATTCCATTTTTCGGTGAATTTCTTTCCGTTATAATTCAACTAAAATAAAAACAGAGACAGACGAGCGAAATATAGATACTTGAATATAGTATCTATATATTAACTATATATTAACTATATATAACTATTATATTAACAACAGGGTGTCCATAAAGTCACGCATCATAGGAAAATACATTTATTTGTTTATTTATTATTTTGTTTTATTTATTTGTTCGAAATGATTCCCACCAATCTCAAACATGTTGTAAACGAAAAAGCAGGTTTCTTTGAATGTTCCTCAACATATTGGCCTGATGGAAACAAATAAATAAACATTGCTTATGTTCCTATGATGCGTGACTTTATGGACAACCTGTATATATAACTATATTAACTATATTATATAACTATAATAACTATATTAACTATATTATATTACATATATAACTATATTAACTATATTATATTAAATATATAACTATATTAACTATATTATATTAACTATATTAATTAACTATATATAACTATATTAACTATATTATATAACTATATAACTATATTTATTAACTATATATAACGTATATTAACTATATTATATTAACTATATATAACTATATTAACTATATTATATTAACTATATATAACTATATTAACTATATTATATTAACTATATATAACTATATTAACTATATTATATTAACTATATATAACTATATTATATTAACTATATATAACTATATTAACTATATTATATTAACTATATATAACTATATTAACTATATTATATTAACTATATATAACTATATCAACTATATTATATTAACTGTATATAACTATATTAACTATATATAACTATATTAACTATATATATTAACTATATATAACTATATTAACTGTATTATATTAACTATATATAACTAATTAACTATATTATATTAACTATATATAACTATATTAACTATATTATATTAACTATATATAACTATATTAACTATATTATATTAACTATATATAACTATATTAACTACTATTATATTAACTATATATAACAATATTAACTATATTATATTAACTAGATATAACTATATTAACTATATATGCCATATGTAAAACTTGGAAAATATTCTCAGCATTTACTATTTCCTTGATGAACTTTTAAAATTTGAAGATAAATTTTGATTTTAATTTTTCACAATTTGTTTATTATAATTTTTCTTTTAATTTATTTTTAATTTATTTCGCATTCCCATATTCCCATATTCCCATATTCCCATATTCCCATTCCCATGATTAGTTGATTAAATGGTATAAGTTTGACACTCGGGAATTATTATAATATTAATACAGTGCAGGTCTCTCAGTAGTTCAGTGACCTCGTGTCGAACTCTGGACGGTGAGGCTTTGGGTTCGCTCCCGGATGATTGCGCCTGGGTTGGGTTGGGCCGGCTATTCACCCTATTAATGCTCGGGCTCAGTTTACCCTTGGGGCAAAGTCAACCCCACACTGTGGGGAAATTAGTTCCGGATGTTGCCTTTTCATTAATATAGTGTAATAAATGTACATAAAAGTACAAAAGATTAAGTACACTTTCGTAATGGCATAGGTCACGTGACAGAGAAAACTGACAACTTTACGTGGGATTCGAATCATCTAAGGGTCACTACATCATCTGAACAAGCAGGATAGTTACTCAGCCAACTACTGAACAGAGTCAACGTCGCTTAACCTAGCGATCTAACGGGAAGCGGTGTTGCAACGTGGTCACGATAAAGCTCACTTAAATGGCAATGTACGTAGCTATAATTTATGAGTGTTCAAGTCATAATAATTAGCGAGTAGAGCCAGAAACTGGCACAGCGCTCAGGCCAAACTATGTGATGCGACCCATTTCGCTAAATCCTATATTATTATTAACCAGCACCATCGGGAGTCGAACCCCCGACCTCAGTATCTTCATTTCGCTTTTAGGGAAATGGTGTTATCCACTGAGCTACGAGTGTTGGCATAGTCTATAAATGTCTAAACCATTTTAGACATATAAATGTTAAATTTATTAAATTTATTCTATAAATGTCTAAACCATTCTAGGCATATAAATGTTAAACTTATTCTATAAATTTAATAATAAGCTGTTAATTAGTTATGTAAAGAAAGTTTCAACTTTCATTCAGAACTTCATAATGAAAGTGAAGCATGATGAAGTACTCTTAATTAACTGAAGGAATCAGGGAGATTTTCAGAGATTTCAGAGGAATTTTAATTATATGAAATACTTTTTATAGTTTTATAGTAATTTATATATATATATATATATACACACACGGGTTTTATATAGGGAAAGAGTAGCTACGTCATATTGTATTTAATTTTATTTATTAATTATACCCCCCCCCCCCCCCCCCCCCTCCAATATAGGGTGTTTTTTTGCATTTAAAATTAAATGTTACTCTGAGATATAATGTTTAAAGAGTTAATTTTTTAAAATTAAATGATTTATACAAAGTGTTCCAAAAGAAACACAACTCATTGGAGAATGCGTAGATCATTGTAAACTACCCTTTTCTTTTTTATTTTGGGTTGTGTTTCTTTTTGAACACTCTGTACAAATTTAATGTTGCTGTCAATATGTTCAAAGTTATCGGTAAAAATCAACATACATCACCCATTCAAAGAACAATACCGCTCCCCATCAGATTCATCATCATTATAACACTAGACTCCCCACAGATTCTATACATAAACCAAATTATACAAAGGAAATTGCAGGAAATGCACTCTCTTTCAAAGGAGTAGATATATGGAATACAAATCTCGTAAATATTAGACAGGTTTCATCACTAATTGGATTTCGCAGATCACTAAAGAAGTAATTCATTAGCTTTTACTGATGTATAAGTTCACTACTAACATTTTCACCATAGTAATTAAGTTCCCAATTATATAATTAACTATATAAAATATGCTAATTTTATTAACCATTGTTTATTCCTTTAATTATTATTTTTTTAACATTTTCTATCAAATATCATTTATTTTCTACTAAATATACAATTGATCATTTTGTTTAAAAGTGTAAAATAATCAAACAATACTTTTGTCAAATTTATCTTTTGTTTATTATTATTATTATTATTATTATTATTATTATTATTATCATTATTATTTCAAAGTTAATGATATTCATATTTCTGAGAATGTATTATTAAAAAATGAATGATTTAATACAGAGGAATTACAAAGTAAAGCTTTAAAATTTCATCACCTTGAGAGGAATTATCATAATTCTCTTAAATTCTGAATACTTTAAAGGATACTTTCAGACATATTTTCATGATTCATTTGCATAATGGAGGAGTCAAACTGTAGTAATTTCTTGCCTCATTTATCATTCAGTCATTATTTTGCATTTAAATTTTCAAGAGTGTCATTTTACGGTCTTGGTGACCAAATGAAGTTCAGATAAAAGAATTTCCATGATTTTTTTTTCAAGGAAATCAAGTTCTTAAAAGCTTGTTTCGTTGTTTATACGTTTGCGAATGAATTTCAAACGTTTTCCTTGATTCTGAGTTTTTGAGCAGTAGTAGTGTGATGTTCTGGGTATTGGCTCTCATGATCGGAGGATTTGCGCTTCTTCGTCTGTCCTTGGGAAAGCTGTTGAATATATAGTTTCGATAAAAAGTTCGCCGAGAAACCTAAAATTTCTAAAGAGCTTAAAAAATTACTAATTGGTAAAGTCGTGTTCTTCTTTTCCATGTTTTATTCGTTTTAGGAAGAGTAATAAAATTTAAAAAAACGAAACTCAGTCATTACTAATTAGTAATTTTTTTTTGCTATTTAGAAACTTTAGGTTTCCAGGAGAACTTGTTTTCAGAAACTGTAGTTTTATTTAACTGAATACTTCCTACGCCACTTACAGTCACGCCGTTTTCCCCTCTTTTCCCCTCTGCACTCATATATATATACCGGGTAGTCCAAAACATCTTGGACCCCCTCCCCCCCAAGTCTACCGAGGAAATTGTCACTACCATTTGATGAAATAAAATTTGATTGAATATAATATAATTTTATTCGTTCGCAGATCATTGTTTCAAATCAAATATATTTACTTGGTTGGAGAAATTAATGTCTAGCAAATTTTCAAAATGGTCTCCCCAGTATGATGAATACACAGTGTAACTCGCCTTTTGAAATGATCAATTGCTCTGTTTATTTCGGCTTGATTCAGTCTTTGCCAAGCTTCATTAACGCGCTCGATGAAGTGGTTTTCATCCCGAATGACCTCCCTATACACGTGTTTACACTTTCTTTTCCATACATAATAATCCACAATATATAATAATTAAAGTCAGGTGAATTTCGGGGCCACATGTCAGGTCGCACGAAGTCAGGAACGCACTTGTCTAAGCATTCCTGTGTAACCTTTGTTGTATGAGGTTTAGCTCCATCTCGAAGAAGTATGTAGTCGTTCCCACCAAACTCGTTCATGTCAGGTACAAGGGAATCTTGAAGGACTGTTTCAATATACGTCATTAAATGAACCTTTGTGTTTGATAATATAACAATCAGTTGGGGCTTTCTAAGTTTTGAGATAGCAACGGCAACCATTACTTCTTGCTGAAGTGATTTCGAGTTGCTATGAGTCGCTCGAAAGGAATTTCTGATTCCTTTGCAACATTTGCAAAAAATCCTTTTGACTATTGATGGGTGGCTAAATGTTTTTTTATCTTCAAAGAACACTCTGTTGGCCTTGGTCGTGGTCATTTTGCGCAAGAGTTGCCTGCACCGAGCCAGTCTCTTCTCACGAACTTGATACGCAACAAGTCTCGATTCGATTCACGGAAGACCTGCTAAAGTTCAGAAGACGAGCAGTTTGCCTAACATTTTTGCTTGTCCCAGGTTGATCTTCTTGATTACAAACAAGTTGCTGAACTGCATCGATGTTCTGCTGGGTCCTTGAAGTCTTCGCTGCCACTCCGAACTTTTCGTTTTGTAGACCCAGTGTTATTAACTTTACTGAGGTAGAGGTTGATTGTCCTCAAAGACCAGTTCTTACTGGAAAACATGGCTTTAATCTTCTTCGCAACACAGCCATTTCCTTGCCTAGGCACTTTGATCACAGCCTTCTCTTCATTTGTTAATGGCATCACTGACAACGATGGATAAATTTTCTCCTATCTAAAGAAAAGAGCAATCAATTATAAGGTAAAACTGAAGAATAATGAACCAAAACATTGTAAAGAAATCAATAAATAACAGTTAAATATGAGACTATATCATGGTGTGTATGCAAGCATTAGCTTTTTATCTCACTTAAGGGTGGTGAAAGTGCACCAAGGGCAAAGCTACTTTATGTCTTTCGAAAAAAGGCCAGGCTAGTTATCTGAACCTTTGAGAAATAACATACTGTAAAGTGACTAAATAATTTATATATATATATATAATATATACATATACACATTTTAACTGCAAACTACACACATTATAATTAATGTAAGGAACGACGCTTGTTTAGAAGAGTGTCCAACCAAGAGGTGGAGAGAAAACGGCAAAAGGGCATTCGATTCCGCTCTCACGTAGGAGAATTACAAGTTCTGATTCATCGAGGACCTTAGTGTAATGGTTATCATATCTGACCAGCAATCGGATGATCCCGGGTTCGATTCCCGGGAGGTGCCTCATTTTTCATTGCTCGTTTTCTCTCCTCCTCTTGTGCGGACACTCTTCTAAACATATATATATATATATATATATATATTTTGTGTGGCAAAAATGCCGGGGAATTATATTAATTAATTATTATATTTAAATTAATTAATTAACTACAGTGAGTACTTTGAACTGCTTCGTGAACATTTTGAACAATTATCATATGATTCCATAAGTAAATGTACTTCACATCGGATTGAGTTTCATTGTAGTTCCATTGCGTAGAAACTTTCCGGACCCCCCTGTTTAATTTAACATTTGTTCTTTAAATTTAATGAATAATTTAATGAAAACGTAACGTAATGCGAACTACAATGGTAAAACTTACCCTCATTTAGCCAGAGCTCCAAATTTGCTACGTGAGGCTTAGTAAAATTTTACTAAGTTTGAGTAACTTAATTAAAAAAAATTTTATATTTTAAATTGTCATTCATTTTCCTGTTTAAAAATGTAGAAACTGGAAATTGCTTTTTACCTTCAGCAAATAAATCTCATTGTTGCCTATTTCATTCTGTTAATAATTAGGTTTGCTTTGTAATGAGAAAAATTAGTATCTTCAACAACTCAAAATCAAATTAAAATTCGTTATTGTTTAAAAGATAAGCACAGAAAATATATTAGTACAGTTACTGCAGTGAAGGCACAGAATTTTGAGTACTCTATCTAAAGATGTGCCAAATTTCAGGCAGTACGAATTGCTTCTCATGACAAATATTACTCATATTTACCATAAACAATTTGTATAAATAGTGTTACAACAGATATGCATTAACTGAGACGTGTCTTTGAAGAAAAAAAAAGATAATATCACTCACTACTGGTATTTTTTTTAATAAGTGATTGGAACTTAAAGTCGATAAGAAATTTTTTTGTGCATCTTAAAGAATTTGTTTTCAAGGAATTTTTAAGTTGATCCATTAACCTCCATTGTCCCCATTTGGGAACACATTTTAACATTATAGAGTTAAAAGTTAAAAGTGAAAATTACTTAAAATTTAAATTTTTTATTTTTATATTTTAATTTTAATTTTTTTTCATCAGATAGCTATTTCATGTTCATCTGAAGTCTCTGAAGCTGAATATATTACAAAATATCAAATACAAAAAAAAATAGTTCTTGCCCTTAATGGGTTAAAGAAGGCAACAATTCAAACATCAGACAGAATTTTCTCTTAAGATTTTACGAGAAACGAAAGCCATAGAGTGTGGAGAGAAAGGTAACTGAAAAAAAGTAGTGAATATCTACCCAAAATTTTGGTTCTGAATTCAGTAATAAAATTTCTATGAAAAACATTTAGCTTTAAAATTATTTCTAGATTATTTCAAACTTCAACTCCTTGTGAGAGGGATCTTCCAGCTATTTCAAATGTAAAGTTAAGGTGTTTGGACGTATATTTATATTCTTTCATGTATATTTATAGTCTTAGAAAGGGATCACCTGAAGATCAGGGCCCCCAGCCTTCTTTAATTAGCTTTATAAGGCTAACTAACGAAAATATCACGACCTAACCTAACCAATCGTCAAGGGCGTGCAGTTGACCTAACGATTGGTTAGGTTAGGTCGTGATATTTTCGTTAGTTAGCCTTATAAGGCTAACTAAAGAAGGCTGGGGCCCCTGATCTTCAGGTGATTCCAATTATCTTCTCTAGAAGAGTAAATTACAGATTTTCTAGAGAAAAAAAATAATTACTTTTTATTATTGAAAATGTGTTAAAAAAATGACGTCACTGAATGCAACGAAATAATTGATATTAAAAAATCTTTAATTTTTATTAAAACAATTTTTAATACAAAGGAACTCTTAATAAAAATATTCAGACCTCGAAAAATATTAAGTTTAAAAGTTTAAGTTGCAAATAGAAGGTGTACGAGAGAGAGAGAGAGAGAGAGAGAGAGGAGAGAGAGAGAGAGAGAGAGAGAGTTACAAGGAAAAGAAGTACCTCAAAAAGCCTTGCGGGCCATACCGAGGAGGTACCAATGGCAACGGGTGCCAGGGAAAATTTTCTACACACTCAAATAGTGTGCAAGATTTGGTTTAACCTTTTCTTGAAATGATCCACAGAGGAACTGTTCACAACTTCTGAAGGTAAACTGTTCCACGTGTCACAGATCTTATACGTAAAGTAATTCCCATACACAGTAGTCCTAAACCGTTTCAAATCCAATTCCAACCATTGTTGCGAGTTGGGTTATCATTTAAACTAAATATGCTTCTATCATAAAATCGACATCGTTGAACCCGCGTAAGAGCTTGAACACCTCGATGAGTTGACCGCGCAACCTCCGAGTTTCCAGCGAAAACAAATCCAGGGCGGTAAGCGTCGATTGTAGCCCATATGCCTAACGGAAGGGATTAACTTTGTGGCCCTCGCCTGCACTCGCTCTAGCCTCTCAATATCTTTCCTGAGGGTGGGCGACCAGAACTGCACAGCATACTCCAGGTGCGGCCGAACCAGGGAATTGTACAGAGAGAGCACAATCTCCTTGTTCCGTAACTGAAATTGCCTCCTGATATAACCCAACAGCTTCTGGACTTTCTTTTCCACCTCTACGCACTGTTTGGTAAACTTAAGGTCGCTGCTGATTAGCACACCCAAGTCCTTTTCCAAATCAGTCGCCTCGATATTGTTCCCCAACATCGAGTAGTCCGACTTGGGATTGGCGTAGCCAATGTGCATCACCTTGCATTTACCCAAGTTAAACGGCATTTGCCATTTTTCGGACCACTCTCCTATCCTATCTAGGTCCGCACGCAGTTGCTCGATCGCTTCGGGCGTCCCAACATTGGCCCCAAGCTTGGTGTCATCAGCGAATTTGGCGATCCGACTGACGATGCCACCGTCGATATCATTTATGTAAATGATAAACAACAGTGGCCCTAAAACGGAATATGAGGACTAGGACCGAGGCCCAACCGAACTAACCCTTTAATTACAACCCTCTGCCGCCTATTCTTCAGCCAGTTTTCAATCCACCTACCTACTTCCCCACCGATACCCAGCGCGCGCACTTTCGCCATTAGCCGGCGGTGAGGTACCTTATCAAAGGCTTTCTCAAAGTCGAGATAAAGTATATCACTCGCCCTACTCTTATCATACTCACCCAACATGACGTGGAAAAACTCGAGCAAGTTGGTGAGACACGACCTATACCGTCTAAACACATGTTGGGAGTCCCCAAGCAGCTTGTAGGAATCCAAATGGTCAACGATCCTATCCGCTATTATACTCTCTCTAATAGAGAGAGAGAGAGAGAGAGAGAGAGAGAGAGAGAGAGAGAGAGAGACAAGATGATTTTTAAATTGCTGCCTATAAATGTACGACTTTTGCATTCATACGATACATACATGTAAATTCACTTATATTGTTTTCAGTATATTTACATAAATGTTGTAAATATCTTTTACAGAAATATAGCTTGATGTTTAATGAAGAATTCCAATTCATATGCCTTAACGCACGCGTACCTTGTGACCTTACAATCATCAATGCACACACACACACACACACACACATATATATATACACACACACACATACATTTAGACATGCATACATACGTAGAGACGTAGGTATTTGAGGACAAAGCAAAGTTGTTATAAACTGGGGACATTCTAATGCACACACACACACACACACACGCACACACACACACACACACACATTTAGACATACCTACATACATAGAGACGTAGGTATTTGAGGACAAAGCAAAGTTGTTGTAAACTGGGGACATTCTTTTATTTATTGTGAAAAACTTGTGAGAACATGTTCAAAATTCAAGAACATTCCAAATAAAAACCGGTTTAAAATGTTTTAAACCTTTCATAGTTTTTAGGTCAGCAAATGTGTGGCATATTGAGGACTTAATTCGATTTTGTACAGGTGGGAACTTTTTAATTTTGAATAAAGGATTAATATATTGAAACAATATTAGTCATTACTTTATTCATTATTACTTTAATATTTATAGTTCTTTACCTTATCAAATGTCTGTTTGGTCACAATGCAACAAATGTCAATGAAAAACTAATTAAAAAGCAGTAGAAATTACAAATTGGCACCTGTGAACATATTCGTGTTTCAACTTGTATCCGTTAGGGAACGCCATTTTTTTTTCAATCGTAAATCATACAAACTGCGCAGAATGTAAAGTTGTGCGATTTTGGGAACGTTGGTGAAATCTGGCAATAATATTAGTGACTGTTGCCAGGATAGTAAAACAATTCGTACAAAAATTTAGGACACTCGTTATCACAAGTACGAAAATTTTTGTATTATAGTATTGTCAAAATGTCAGAATTCAGTTAACAGTTTCCCACAGATCTGGAAGTTGGTATTTGTTTTCGCCGTTGACAGTCTGATTAACTACCAAACGTGCTCAATGAGGCTCATACCACATCTTTTTAGTACACCTAAAAGGACGAATATACGTGTTTAATAATTGATAATAATAGCAAAAGTGTCCCAACTGTTGGAACAATGAGAAAAGACGAATCTCAAGAATGAATATGTATTCAGCAGAGACAAGATGTCCCTCTGCAAATACCAGGTCAGTGTTTCCAGCCTTCCAAATCGCTCTATGCATACCATTTCATTAAATCACCGTGTGGAATTGTGGAATGCTAACAGGAAATTCCTCTTACGATCCATTGAAATTTCTCCAAACCCTTCTGTGCCACTGCGACTGCCGGTAATTAACTCGCGATGGATCATAATTTACAAATATTTTCCAAGAATGACACTTCCTCGTTTTGAACATAAGCTCAGACAATACCTGTATCGACTCTTCCATGGAATAATGTTTTAGGGTGCTCATTATATATATATATGATGAATAAAACCACGAAGGAAAGGAAACACAGAATGGTGCTCAAGCGCTTTCGTCTAATGACATCCTCAGGAACACTGAAGTACATAAAGAGTTGCAGCCTATATATAGGTTACAGAAAATATATATATATATATATATATATATATATATATATATATATATATATATATATACATAAACGGAGAGATAAGAATTAAAAAAATAAATAAATAAAAAAATTAAACATTAAAGGATTGTGGGAGGAGCATACAAATTTGTAAGGAAGAACTACCAATTTTTAGCACAAGATCAAATGAATTGTTTCCAACCAATGTTATAGATAATTAAAAAATAAAAATACAAATTTATACTGGAAATCTGCCCGGGTTTTAGCACTCTGCCCTTCTTGTTAAAGTTCGATGTCTATAAAAATAATTGAAAAATAAAAGTTATTAGAGTAGCATACAAGTTTACCAAAGATTTAGCGTTCTACCTTCTTATCTAAATCTGTTCTGAAGGAATTCAAAACAACAGGATCGAGTTGAAAAAGACCTTTGCTTATGTTGAAGTTATTTGTAAGTTGGATAATGGCAGACTCAAGAATATGTCTATTAACAATGTTGCCAGAGTGAAATAAAACTGAAGCATTATTCCAATCAATACAGTGGGATAACTCTGACAAATGGACAAAAAGGGCACGGAACGACTGTCCTGTTCTAATGGAATATTGATGCTGTTTTATACGTGTGTGGAAATCCTTTCCCGTCTGACCTATGTAAAAGGAATCACATTGTTTACAACCAATTTTATAGATAATGCCTGTATTATTGGTAGGGCTATTTTTTACTCTGATATTTTTCACAATATTGTTATATGAAAATACTACATTAATATCTAAAAGTTTAAGTACATTAGCAATGCCTAAAAAGCCCGGGAAAAATGGAAGTACTAAAATATTTTTTGACAAAGTCCGAGTGTTATTATTGACACGATAGAAAGTTCGTTTTGCCTTGTTGAGACAAGATTCCATAAACGCAGATGGATAACACAGATCACTTCCAATACCGTTGATTTTTTTCCAATTCGGCATCGTTGTATTCTGGACTGGCGATCCTAAGGGCGCGGAGAAACATTGAAGAAAAAATGGCCTTCTTAGTGGGGGTGTCATGTCCCGAGTAAAAGTGTACGTAGGACAAATTGTTTCTTCAATGTTTCTCCGCGCCCTTAGGATCACCAGTCCGGAATACATCGATGCCGAATTGGAAAAAATCAACGGTATTGGAAGTGATCTGTGTTATCCATCTGCGTTTATGGAATCTTGTCTCAACAAGGCAAAACGAACTTTCCAACCAATGTTATAGATAATTAAAAAATAAAAATACAAATTTATACTGGAAATCTGCCCGGGTTTTAGCACGCTGCCCTTCTTGTTAAAGTTCGATGTCTATAAAAATAAATTGAAAAATAAAAGTTATTAGAGTAGCATACAAGTTTACCAAAGATTTAGCGTTCTACCCTTCTTATCTAAATCTGTTCTGAAGGAATTCAAAACAACAGGATCGAGTTGAAAAAGACCTTTGCTTATGTTGAAGTTATTTGTAAGTTGGATAATGGCAGACTCAAGAATATTTCTATTAACAATGTTGCCAGAGTGAAATAAAACTGAAGCATTATTCCAATCAATACAGTGGGATAACTGATAAATGGACAAAAAGGGCACTGGACGACTGTCCTGTTCGAACGGAATATTGATGCTGTTTTATACGTGTGTGGAAATCCTTTCCCGTCTGACCTATGTAAAAGGAATCACATTGTTTACAACCAATTTTATAGATAATGCCTGTATTATTGGTAGGGCTATTGTGAAAAATATCAGAGTAAAAAATAGCCCTACCAATAATACAGGCATTATCTATAAAATTGGTTGTAAACAATGTGATTCCTTTTACATAGGTCAGACGGGAAAGGATTTCCACACACGTATAAAACAGCATCAATATTCCGTTATGGAATCTTGTCTCAACAAGGCAAAACGAACTTTTTATCGTGTGAATAATAGCACTCGGACTTTGTCAAAAAATATTTTAGTACTTCCATTTTTCTCGGTCTTTTTAGGCATTGCTAATGTATTTAAACTTTTGGATATTAATGTAGTATTTCATATAACAATATTGTGAAAAATATCATAGTAAAAAATAGCCCTACCAATAATTCAGGCATTATCTATAAAATTGGGTGTAAACAATGTGATTCCTTTTACATAGGTCAGACGGGAAAGGATTTGCACACACGTATAAAACAGCATCAATATTCCGTTAGAACAGGACAGTCGTCCAGTGCCCTTTTTGTCCATTTATCAGTTATCCCACTGTATTGATTGGAATAATGCTTCAGTTTTATTTCACTCTGGCAACATTGTTAATAGAAATATTCTTGAGTCTGCCATTATCCAACTTACAAATAACTTCAACATAAGCAAAGGTCTTTTTCAACTCGATCCTGTTGTTTTGAATTCCTTCAGAACAGATTTAGATAAGAAGGGTAGAACGCTAAATCTTTGGTAAACTTGTATGCTACTCTAATAACTTTTATTTTTCAATTTATTTTTATAGACATCGAACTTTAACAAGAAGGGCAGCGTGCTAAAACCCGGGCAGATTTCCAGTATAAATTTGTATTTTTATTTTTTAATTATCTATAACATTGGTTGGAAACAATTCATTTGATCTTGTGCTAAAAATCGGTAGTTTTTCCTTACAAATTTGTATGCTCCTCCCACAATCCTTTAATGTTTAATTTTTTTATTTAATTTTTTTTTTATTTTTATCTCTCCGTTTATTATATATATATATATTTTTTTTTCTGTAACCTATATATAGGCTGTAACGCTTTATGTACTTCAGTGTTCGTGAGGATGTCATTGGACGAAAGCGCTTGAGCACCATTCTGTGTTTCCTTTCCTTCGTGGTTTTATTCATCATAAATATTATTCACGTGTTACTTTCGTGAAGTAATTTTCATATATATATATATAATATATATATATATATATATATATATATATATATATATATGATACAACTCAGAATGGTCCCTTGAGAAACTTTTATATTACACACAGACCGTGCATGGAACAAGGAACTCCTCTAGGAAAGTTAAATCCACTATAGTCCGAATAAGTAATGATAAATGACAAACATTATAGTTTTTTCTTTTTTTATGATGTTAGCCCGACGTGGGCAACGAGTCACTCGCAAAGAGGCCCCAAAAATAGCTTCCCTCATCAGCTATCTGCGAAACAGATAGGATCCAGCTTTGGGACAGGAGTGGGGCTAGACTGCTTTAAATTGTGAATGTAGTGGGGGGCTAGGCTGCTTTAAACCCTAGATCCTGTCCCAAAGCTGGATCCTATCTGCTTTGCAGATAGTTGGTGATGGAAGCTATATTTTGGGGCCTCTTTGCGAGTGACCAGTTGCCCACGTCGGATAACATCATGAAAAAAAAAATTATAGTGTTTGTCATTTGTCATTAATTATTCGGACTATAGTGGATTTAATTTTCCCAGAAGAGTTCCTTGTTCCATGCACGTTCTGTGTGTAACGTATATATATATATATATACAGAGAGAGAGAGAGAGAGAGAGAGAGAGAGAGAGAGAGAGAGAGAGAGAGAGAGAGAGAGAGAGAGAGAGAGGAGAGAGCATGTCTTTGAAGGTACTTAAAGACTTTAACAATTAACTTTCCTCAAGAAAAACTGCTTAACATAAGCAAAATCACGAAGGAATGCGTTCAAATTTCAGACGCTCCAAAGCACGTACAAATACCTGAAAATCTCTCAGATAATTTTTTTTAATTCTCTGCGAAAGTTTAAACGCACCTTGATGACTGAGCGAAGTTTTCGAAAAAAGAGGAGTCTAAGAAGACCCTTCAGTGACAGAATATGACCAAATTAAGAGGATAAAAGATCTAAAAATAGGTCTAAAATATTATTGTTCCATTTAAGAATTGCTTTGTTTTGGGTAAAAGTAAAACTTACCCTCAAACAAGACCTAGTAAAGAGTGGTAATGCTCATTTTTAATGTTAACATTCGTTAAAAACGGAAGGAGAATTTCATCATCTAGTTGAAACTTTAGAAACAGGTTCACTACACTTCTTGCAGGTGCACTTTTCGCTCACCCTGTACATGCCAGGTTAACAAATAAAATACTAAACTGTATTTAAAAGGAAAAGGAATCCGGGACTCCATATATCCCAACATGAAGGGAGATGGGGAGGGGGCGTGAACTCCCTCTAGAGTCAACTGAGCCCGGGCATTCACAGAGTAGGTAGCTGGTAGAATTCGAACCCGTGTCTTCCAAACTTCAGTATCCAACCCTCCAAAAATGATTCAGAAATCCACGATCGTAATGAATAAAGTATATGCCAGAAACTGCCACAATGCTCGGGGGCCAACTAATGCGACCCACTACTCTAACTTCAGTATCATTATTATTACCAGCATCATCGGGAGTCGAACACCCGACCTCAGTGCCTTCACTTTACTTATAGGGAAACGGTGTTACCTAATGAGCTATGGACACTGGCTTATATTCCCCTAACTTTTAATTAGCCTGTGTTGCGTGGCTACCTTGCAGGGAATATTTGATTTGGAGGATGCTGTAAATAAAGATTGCGTGGAAGTTGTGAATTGCTGTTTTCGAACCCTGTTTGCATATTAGGATTTATCGAATTTTGCTGCTTCTTTGCGAGCCTCCCTAAATCCCGAGGTGGTGAATGTGAACATCTGTGCTCATTTCTTACTGTCCACCCTGTTATAAGATCAATGGGGTTAAACAACGCTGGAGCTGTTAAGTATAGTTAGATGAATGACCTTTCTCCGCATTCAGATGATCCAGCGACTCGTTGAGGGTTCGGATCCCCCTCTCCTCCCCACGCATAAAGGTGTAGGTCCCCTCCGTAACATAACCTTTGCCGTTACGAAGGTGGTAAAGCAACCTTTGCCTCCGAAATCTTCCCTCTTCATTCTAAAGTTTTTCTTGATGGCAGACTTACTTGAGACGAATGAAAAGAAATTCTTACAAAAAGCGAGACACTCAAACTGGTCTCACTCCGCATTTTATTATATACTCACCCTTATCACACTCTCTCTCTCTCTCCTTCAAGCATCATATCTTAACAACCAACTGTCTTGGTGTTGTTGTAATGTTATAACTTAACAAGGAAGTACCGGGTGCGTGTATAAAGTAACGCGAGTGATCATGGACGAGTAATATTTATTACATGTACTTTATAACAAATGTATATTCGATAGTACGGTTTATGAGAAGTGTTGAAAATGTTCTTACGAGTTAAAAAACAAGATGAAACTAGTTTAAACCAGTTCATATCGGATTTATCTCTTCACTTGCGTTACTTTACACACACACACCCTGCAGTACATTCCCTATATAGCACGTGTGGAGCTTTCTTCTTTCAACAATTAAATCGCAGCTTAACAATTAATTTTTTCTGTAATTTTAAAAAAAATTTCTGTAATTATTTAAAATTACTAAAAGTTTATTTACGCGAAGAAAGAAACACTTAAAAAAAAAAATATGAACCAAAAAAAAAAATGTTTGGATTTTTGACAGGAAGTACCGTTTTCGAAATTTGAGTCTCAGTTTTGTTAAAATTAAACTAAATATTAAATGATGCTACATAAAAATGGAGATTTGGAGAGAGCATTACGAGGGAGAATACCTGGAATTACAGGTGGAAAAAGGAAGAGAAACTACGCCTCACATACTAATAGAAGAAACGGAGCAACAACTGGCCTCCCTACCAAATGGAAAGGCCTCAGGAATTGACGGCGTGACGGCAGAGTTGCTGAAAGCGGGAGATAAAACAGCTACCTGGTTGAATAGCTTAAACCAGCGAATTGTAGATGGTGGAAACTTACCGGAAGACTGGATAAACAGTGTAATAATACTGATACATAAGAAGGGGGATAAAGCAATGTGTGGTAATTACAGACCAGTGAGTCTGCTACCACACGCCTTCAAGATAGTAGTGAAGATTATCCAGAGGAGAATGCAACAAAAGGAAGAAATTTTGTTAAGAGAGGAACGGGCAGGGTTTAGACCAGGCAGAGGGACATCTGATCAAATATTTAATCCAAGAGCGTAACTAGCTTTCAAAAGTTGGGGCGGGATAACTATAATGATGAAAAATCCTGCGATGAATTTCTGTGCTGCTAACCTGCAGGTAATGTGTTTACGACCAAAATGATGCTCTTAAAATACTACGATTTAGAGAATGATCTTCTATATTTATGAAAGTAATAGGAAAATCAAAGAAGCATTTTCGCAACTACTTTATGTATATCAAGCATATACTTAACATTAAAGGAAAACAATATATGCAATAATTAAAGTAAAAAATAAGTAGATGTCTCATTAAAGTATCTATCACTGCGGTATTAGTACTGAATCAGTAATACTTTCCAGCATACTAATAGGACTAATATAATTAAAGATTTACTCATCATAGATTATTTCAAGAACTAAATATTTTCCTTCACGTAAGCTAACTTAGATCAAAAGTTGGGGGACAAAACCTATATTATCCCCCCTCAGTTCAAAAGTTGGGGGGGACATGTCCCCCCCTCGTCCCCCTGTTAGTTACTCCTGATTTAATCTATGACAACTGACAGAGAAAATGTGGGAATATAGCAAAGCGGTATACTGTGTTTTTATAGATTTTCGACAGGCCTTTGACTCGGTGTGGAGAAGGGGATTGTACCAGGTTCTGATGCGTTTTGGCTTCGAGGAAAATATTGTTAAATTTATAAAAAGATTGTATGAGAATACCAGAGTAAGAGTGAGGAAGGGGAAAATGACAAATGATGACTTCAGAACTAACCAAGGAGTGATGCAGGGATGCCCGTTGTCACCCCATCTTTTCAATCTGTTCCTAGAGATGGTGATGGGGAGGCGCTCGGTGACTACGAAGGAGGAGTGAAAATCGGAGGAGAATACATAAGCAATCTAGGATATGCGGACGATATACCGGGTGTTCCACTTAAAACCGGGGCCAGTTTAAGTGGAACACCCGGTAGTACTGGTAGCAGAGACAGTGGAAGAAATACAAGAAATTACTACTAGGGTAGAAGAAACATGCATAAAATACGGGCTAGAGATAAATTTAAATAAAACCAAGACAATGAAGATAGGAAGGACGAGAGAACGGATGGCACTGGCACTGGCGTCGGGAATAATAGAGCGGGTAGAAGAGTTCAAATATTTAGGAGTGTGGTTCAAGCAAAATAGAGATGACTTTAAAGCGGTGCGAGAGAGAATTAAACTGGGGTATATGGCGATGAATAGACTCACCAAGATATGGAAAGACGACAATGTCAGCAGAGCGCTAAAGATTAGATTATACCAGGCAATAGTGTTACCAACAGTTTTATATAGTTCGGAGTGCTGGACGATGAAGTTAAAAGAAAAGAAGAAGTTATTATCGTCGGAAATGTATTGTCTGCGCCGAATTCGTAACATCCGCTGGTACTACAGACGAACAAATGAATATATAAGGGAATTGACTGGCGTTAAATTCACCATAGTGGACAGAGTGGTGGATGCGCAGAGGAGATGGTACGGCCATGTGGGGAGGATGGGGAGGACCGACTTCCGAGAAGGCTGATGTATGGAAGAATAGTGGGATCGAGGCCCCGGGGACGCCCAAGGACGACGTGGCTGAAGACGGTAGAAAGAGAGAATCCGGGTTTAACCTGGAGCGCCAGAGAACAGATCTGGCCAGAGACGGGGCGCGGTGGCGAGATTACCGGGGGGAGACGCATCGCACGGGACCCAACCTGGAGACCTCCAGATAGGAACTAAGTTTAAGACATAGAAATGAGTTTATATTAAACAAATTATTTTTACTTGGAATTAATTCTTTTAGAAAAATTTCCACATAAGTTAAGGCCAATTATAAGTAAATACAGGGTGTCCTAAAATTACCTAGTAAGCTTTTATATTGCGTTCATATAAAAGTTTACTAGGTAATTTAGAATACCCTGTATATTCTTATATACGTTTAATGTAAACAAGTTTATTTTCAGGTAATATCATTTGTTTTGTTAAATTTTAAAAAAATACACCTGATAATTTTGGAAACTTTGTTAATCTAAAGACAAAAAATTAGTTTTTTGTTTAAATTGAATAGGTTTTTTTTGGGGGGGGGGGGGGGGGGGGTGAATAGACCCAACATTTTTATGAAAAATGCGTGTGGTGTCTTCCCCTCCAGTGAA
>JAJOZX010004751.1:25000-27500 GCA_023014485.1 Bathynomus jamesi
AAAGATGACCTAATCTCTAAACTGAATATCGGTGAAGCTTTGAGTAACAGCGATCTCAATTTGATTAGGTTTGACGTAAGGGTTCCAATTAGTATTTGAGAAAAGACGCACAAAAAGTTAGATTTTTCTAGAGCAAATTTTGAAAGTTTTTGAACTAGTTTAGACACTCTTGAAGTTCTAATAAGTAGGATGTAAATGTCACCTGGAGCTCATATGGGGATCAATTTAGAATAATACAGGACACTTTTGTACCCACTAAAATAATTTCCTCCTTGTCAACGAAGATACCGAAATGGTTTAAAAATGAAATTAACAATGCTGTTACCGAAAGAAATTGGACCTATAAACTGTTAAGTCACATTTCACCCAGAGTAATTAAAAAAACTATATAAACCTACGTCGGAGGGTTAAATTCTTAATTAGATGAGCCAAACGTGATGAAGAAGCTCGAGTTACCTCACTTTGTAAAGTTAACCCTAAAGAGTTTTTTGCACATGTCAATAGCAGAAAAGCCAATTAAAAATTCTGTAGGTCCTCTAAAAGATAGAAATGGCATACTGAAATTCAGTGATATAGATATAGCTAATACGTTAAACGAATTGTTCGTTACAGCCTTCATGGAAGAAGATTTAAGTGAAGTACCAAATCCCCGGATTACGTATGACAGTGACCATCCCATAGGGACCAGAAGTTCTGAGAGAATGAGTTACAGCAACTAATTGACAGAATGAATAAATACAAATCACCCGGTCCTGACTTATTTCTTCTAAGGGTATTAAAAGAAGTTAGCCACAATATTGTTGATGACTTAGTAACCATATTAAAAAATCATTCAATAGGAAAAGTTTCCAACCAACTGGAAATTAGCAAATGTAACACCACTCTTTAAAAAGAGGGAGCAGCAAAATCCTTGTAATTACCGCCTAATCAGTTAATGTCAATTGTCAGCAAGCTGTTGCAACCCATTATTCCAGAAACATATTGTGTATCACTTGGAGTCAAACAATTTAATTTTTTATTCTCAACATGGATTCAGGCGACATAGATCTTGTCTGACAACCTGTCAGCATCTTTCCATAATGTGTATGCTTTATACGACACAACTAAGGCGATAGATGTAATGTATCTCGACTTCAAAAAGTCTTTGACAGAGTTCCTCATGCGAGATTGATGACTAAAATCTCGTTTCCAACTGGATTAAAGTTTGGTTAAGAGACAGAAAGCAGAGAGAGGTAATAAATGGAGTGGCTTCGGAGTGAGTCCCCGTCACCAGACGATACCAACTTAGGAAATAGTGTAGTAATGAAGAGGGAGTAAGAATGTTTCAAAATAATTTTGATAGGTTGGGCGAATGGTCTGGTACTCGGCAGATGCCATTCAACTTGATCAAATGTAAGGTAATGCACATAGGTTACAAGAACCCGAAGACCGATTACTCTCTGTTGGGAAGGAACTTGACTGAGATTGATCTAGAGAAAGACTTAGAAGTTTATATCAGTAATGATCTCAAATCATCAAAGCCTTTTACGCCTTTTACGGCGGAGACCCAAGTTGAAACTCGTCGACATTCAAAGAGTTGGCAGACACATACACATCACAGACATCGAATTACAGACAAGATAAGTTAATAGATAAGATAAGTATTTAGATAAGAAGAAATACATAATTTCCTAATGAACAAAAAACAATAACAAAAAATGTATGACATGGATATATGAGGTACAGTTGCGTTTGTGCCATCCCTATTTCTTGTTTTCTCTTCCTTCTCTTGGGTGGTTGGGTGCATGTGAAGGGTGAGGGCATGGTGTGGAAAATCTGATTTCCTTTTTCATTTCCTGTTTCAACCCCTTTCCTGTGGAAGCATTTCATCACCTTGCCGGCGTGATGGCTTTGCGCGTACGTGGGTGTAGACATGGAGAGTTTGATTAATCACTTTGGGACTAGCCTGAAGTGGCCAATGGGGCTGTAAACATTTTGTATAAAATCCAAATCATATGTTCGAGGTTTTCGTGACGATACCAAGTAGTTGATATACAATTAACACAAATATATTATTATGTTAGTGCTTATGTTATGCTCTCCAGGGTAATATTTCTATGTGTGCATAACGTAATTGTAGAGCTAGTTTATATATTCTACTCTTTCCTGTAAAATTTCCTTGGCTACTTTTCCAGGGTCAAGGTATTTTCTTCAACCTTTTTCCGTGCCCGTGGAGGGTGGGGAAAGAGCTTTTCTATCCAATTTTCTATTACTGTTAGAGTGGACCGAAAGGTCTATGAGGCTTCCTCTTGTCTTTGTAACTTCTTGTAACTCTCTCTCTCTCTCTCTCTCTCTCTCTCTCTCTCTCTCTCTCTCTCTCTCTCTACCTTCTAAGAATGTATTATTTTAGAACTTAATCGCTTTTGTAAAATTTACTAATTTAAAAGCGGGAATTTATTTCGGTACGTTACTTTTCGCACGTACTGCAGTAACTTTACGTTCTAAATGCGATCCAAAAAAT
>JAJOZX010004751.1:32500-45000 GCA_023014485.1 Bathynomus jamesi
AATTTGTTTGTTTTTTACTTTGTTTCTGTATTTTTATAGGTTAATGTGTGGGTGTGTGTGTGTGTGTGTGTGTGTGTGTGTGTGTGTGTATTGCTTGAAATCACTCTCACCATCGAAGTGTGTGTTGTGTTTTTCAATATGTTTTAATACGATATATCTCGCGTATATATTTCATTAAATCATCCCATATTTATGTATCGAAATGCTTTAATTATGTCACACTTTCAAAATAGTTAGAAACAAATGGATTAAATTATGTTCCTGTTTTTTTTGTATGATTATTGCAGGATTATTATTTTTTTTTTTCTTACAGGCACATAATTTACTGAGCGTCTCGTGGCTCAATCGGTTAGGGCGCCTCTGTCAGTGTTGAGACTCCGCTGAGTCGTGGGTTTGAACCCCCATGCTGCCTAGAGCTCGGCGGTTGTCTTTTCTGTATCTTACGTCAAGACGAAGCGGTGCGCCGGTCACCCCCTTTAATTGCCTCTGGCCAAGGTAGCCCATGCTCGGGCCCCTACTCCCCACTTCCATGGGGGATATGAGACATGCATGGCCGTTACCTTACATAACATGTTCAAAGTATCCTCCTCTTTGCGAAATTACTTGACGAATCCGGGCAGTGTAATTTCTTATCATGGTCTCCCTCGTTTCAGTAGAAATGAAGCTGTTTTTGAAAAAGCTTCCGTAATCCTAGGATTTTTTGTGGAGATCCCTTCCTTTAGATGGTATCCATATGAAGGAACCACAGTAATTGAGGTCAGATGACACAGGTTATGCTAGACACAGTCGTGAAGGCATAGGTGTATCTATTGGACAGGACTCTCGGGCCCAACCAAACATTTCATGCAGAGTCCAAAACAAATTTGCATACTCGTATGTATATGATGTCTTGCACCATCCTTCTAAAACTAAACTCTATCCATATGGTGTATTGACCCATAAGTTATGGGATGAACTTTTCTGAGAGGATGTAGAGATAAATATTTTAGTCCACCGTTATCAATAAAGAATGAGCCAAAGATTGCATGCTGCAGGCAGTCGTAATAAGAAATTGCACCGGTGGATTCGTTATGCCTAATTAAAAATGTGTCATATTTTGTTGGAAATATCATAAATATCATAAGACAAACACGAAAAAACTTTGGATTACGTTTTTTCTCTGTCATCCGTATTATAACCGTATTATATCCGTATTCTATAAGAATATTTCTCTGTCATCCATATTATATCCGTATTCTATAAGAATATTTTTTTGTCATCCGTGTTCTATAAGAATATTTCTCTATCATCCATATTATATCCGTATTCTATAAGAATATTTCCCTGTTATCCTTGCTTATCCGTTTTCTATATAAATATTTCCCTGTCATCCGTATTTATCCGTATTCTATAAGAATATAATTCGGCCTTCTTGATCACCCTCTTTCAAGAGTAAAACCGTTATAAATACATAAAAAAAACCGTTTCTCTAAATAGAAACTTTATAAATCATACATATAAATGTACATTCGTACATTTATACATACGAAAGTGAAGCAGACATTATATATACAGAAGCTGCTCTTCGGTCATCTGACTTTCTCCCGTAATTGAAAAATGTTGCCTTGCCGCTTTTTAGAGCCACTTAACATCAACGAAGGTGAAAAGTCGCTCTCTAAATTTGATGTTGAATGGCCTGCAAAACATCGTCAAAACTTCATTATATATATATATATATATATATATATATATATATATATATATATATATATATATATACATATATATATATATATATATGTGTGTGTGTTTTTAATATATATATGCGCCTCGGTGGTCTAGTGGTTTAGCATCGCTGACTACAAATCCACCTGCCCAGGATTCAATTTCCGGCCAAAGCAGACGGCGCGCAGCTACCCAGCTGTTCATCCTACCAGAAAATAGCTTGGGTGATAAATGGGTACCCTGGGTGGCCTAGTGGTTCAGAAGCTGAGCTGCTGATCGGGAGGTCGTGAGATCGAGTCCGGGCAAAGACTCTGTAATTTCTGACTACCCGTGATGGATCATGGTTCGGATTTCACTTTAAGCTTGACCTTCGTGAGAAAGAACAATTCGGGCGGAAGTAAAACCAACCATAGTTTATATATATATATATATATATATATATATATATATATATATATATATATATACATATATATATATTATATATAAGTTATATATATAATATATTACACTTAAACTCACCAAAGTAAACATTTAATATGATTGAAATGGTAAAATACACAAAACTTTTCTGAGGGATAGATCAAGCCTCTTTCTCTCTCTCTCTCTCTCTCTCTCTCTCTCTCGTTATATTATATATATATATATATATATATATAGATAATGTGTGTGTGTATGTGTGTGTGTGTGTGTGTGTTTGTGGACAATAGGTTGCTTATTGAAATCATTTACATACACACACATACATACATACATACAAATTATAGGAAAACTTACATTCTTTTCGGTTTTCTTTCGAGTTGGAAAAGTTATGAATGGAAAATATAGTTTTTTATTTAAAAAACATTTTAAATTTATTCTTTCGTTTACCAATTTTTTTTTTTTTTTGTGTCAAATGCAGAATTTGAAGGGAAAAAGGTCAGAATTAACACACTGACAATATGCGCGACCTCGTACTACTTTAATGTAGTATTACACACACACACACACACACACACACTGTTATATGGACAGTATTTTCATACTGCTTTGAAATTTGCTTTTAGCCCCTGAAATGAAAGTTTAAAAAAAAGGGTTTCAAGGCTTGGTGTCTCATTTTTTCGTAAAATGTCGGTCATGAAATGAATTTCATCGTAAGACGGGAATTTAAGGAATATTTTTATGAAGGAAAACCTCGTTTGTGCGCCGATGTTAATCAATTGGGAAATCCTTCACTAATGGACCGAAAACTTTGTGTGGTGAAAGAAGTATGAACACACTTTGAGTGGAAAATGATGAATAAATGGTGCGTATGAAGCCATCACAAATGCATTTTTTTTAGTTCTGAAACGACTAAACAAATTTCATATTTACAAACGCAAGTTTCTTTTTTTATACAGTTGGTTTAAAAAATATACTTGAAACTTTCATTTCAATATTGGAATAAAACTAAAGCTGGTTTTTCCAACTCACTTGACTTCCATATATTTTTCAATGCACAAAAACCTTAAAAGTTTTATATATATATGTGTGTGTGTGTGTGTGTGTGTGTGTGTGTGTGAACCTAATAAAGGTTCTGTGCGCCTGTTTCCTTTCCCACGGAGATCAGGTTGGTGACCCCAGCTGTAAACATAACCTGATTGAGAGAATTACTCTCCTGTGTTCTCCATCTCACATAGTCAGGTACACCCAACTCATGAGGGATTGTACTGAACCAGACTTATATATGTACAAATATTTAAAAAAACGCAATAACCGTACTAAATCTATAAATGTGTAGAACTTTCCAAAGAAATAAAGATATTTTTAAGAGGGACGAGTCTTTCGAAAAGATGTCTAACTTTCTTCTTCATCAGGTCCTCGTCGAACCCCTAAATAAGAAACCTTCAAAAAAGGAAGGCGTGAAGTCTGAAGCGCATGCGCAAACCATTCAAGTGACGTCATAATTATGTGCGTGTAAATCAGAATTATAGTCACCTACTGTATTTACATACTATGCTTATGTCGATAGTCTTCTTCTGAGATCAACGGTCTCTCCTATATAATAGTGATATAATAATGATAGTATATAATAGTAATTACCCTATTAAATAGTGAATTTAATATAGACGTTTATAATAGTTACATAGTTAGAGAGTTACATAGTCAGATAGTTACATAGTTAGATAGTTACAACTAATCATGAATATTTATAACCTCTGCCAGTTACTTTTTACTGCAAGGGCAAAAGGTTAGTAGCTACTTTTTTCACAAACTTTCCTCGATGTACATATTGTGCACAGTGCATGTTTATTAACAACATATAGCGGTTCACCTGAGGATCAGGGCCCCCAGCTTCAATTACCAAATGATATCTTCGTTAAAACTAACGAAAATATCACTACTTAACCTAACCAATCGTCAAGGGCGTACGGTTGACCTAACCGGGCACTCAATTTAATTTATTATTGTATTTGGTACTGTAAAGCAAAAAAGAAGAATACATGGGGGGCCCTGATCTTCAGGTGATCCCATATAGCTAATGTTAATATGATAAAATCTTCTTCTTTATTTGTTAAATCACGATCAATTTGAAATAAATAAATAATTTTGGCAAGTATCACTTGTCGGGGAAAATACTTTTATCAGGATCAAATACTCGCTAAAACCAGGAAAAATGTTGAAAGTGACTTTTGAAGTAACTCATTACTTTATGAAACAGCAACTAGTAACTAGTTACGTTTTTGAAACAGCAAGTAGTAACTAGTTACGTTTTTGAAACAGCAAGTAGTAACTAGTTACTTTTTGAAACAGCAACTAGTAACAGTTACTTTCTTGAAACAGCAGCTAGTAACTAGTTACTTTTTTGGGAGTTATTGAAGAATAGGGACCCCAGCCTTCTTTAGTTAGCTTTATAAGGCTAATTAACGAAAATATCATGACCTAACCTGACCACTCGTCAAGGGCGTACAGTTAACCTAACGATTGGTTAGGTTAGGGCGTGATATTTTCGTTAGTTAGCCTTATAAGCCTAACTAAAGAAGGCTGGGGTCCCTATTCTTCAATAGCTCCCTTTTTTGAAACAACAACTAGTAACTAGTTACTTTTTAGACAACAACCGGTAACTGTAACTAGTTACTTTTTAGACAACAACCGGTAACTGTAACTAGTTACTTTTTTGAGACAGTAACTAGTAACTGTAATGAATTACAATAAAATAACTGTTACAACAGTAATTAATTATTATTTGCTTCAGTAAGTGTCTTATTTTTATTTAATTTCGAATCGTAATTTTTAGTTTTTTAAAAATTTATTATTGTTTGGTTTATCTTATCGTTTACTACCTTCAAGAATATTGTACTGTTTTATGGGATTTATACCTTGTCATTAAAGCTTATCATTACCATTATCACGTTTAGATTGTTCTAAAATTTATGTTGGAGAGACCGTTGATCTGGAAAGAAGACTTTATCAATACAAGAGTGTATACAAATAGGTAACGATAATTCTTCTTTACACGCGCGTAGAGTCGAAAGAAATCGTAATATTGACATAAAAGATGCATCCCTCTCAACTGAAGCCGTGAAAAATGATGAAAGAAAATTAATTGAAGCCTTTCTTATAAATAATACAAATAATTTTAACAAAATTCAAAGTAATTTTAACATTGCTTCTTTTATTAATTGAAGGGAGTACTCGCAAATATTATATAATACCTACATACGACAGTGATATTTTCCATTATTTGTCGCATTACACCGCCAAATGAATGTTTCATACTCGCCACCTAGCGGATGGAGTGAGAACTAAGCTTTACGCAAGGATTCGGAAGTAGATTCATAAAAACTGAGTATTATTATATCCATCTGAGAAAAAATACAAACCTATGCGCTTAATTTATTAACTGATTACGCATTTAATTATTACATACGTAATAACAAATATTACAGTACGATGTGTGGCAAATGGAACTGAACAAACTGGAAATTCTTTCGACAACATTCCTTTCATTTCATCAACGCATCGATGTTTTTTGACGATAGAAAAATCGTACGAAAAGACTATCAACAAATTGAATATGACAAACATGAAGACTGTTTCGTCAGTGCAGTTAGAATGGCAGTATTCAATATAAATAAACAATGTAGTATTTTCTTCTTAAGCCATTATGAAGGAAACGAAATGACAAAACGTTATTTATTTGAGAATTGCTATTACGTGTTTGACAACAATCAAATCACTTTCTATTTCCAAATTGCTGCATTATTTATTGAACCCAACTACAATAACACCAAAGTTAACCAACAATGTTCTGCAACGTGAACCAATACAAAGCGAATGAGTGTAACATGCGTTTCTTCGGATTAACACACATATATATATATATATATATATATAATTTAGTGGTGACCGGATGTCAGTTTTTCAACATCTGCGGATGCGGATGCGATTTCGGATTTTTTATTTCAATATCCGCGGATGCGGATGCGGATATTTAGTTAATCTATCAATATAATATAGAATTATGAATATATGACATAATTTTCAAATTTCGTGATATTACTATTATGGCAGGCAATGCATAAGAATAAAAATTATTATTAATGTTTTCATTATGATAAAAATAATAACTTTCTCAAGAGTTTCAGCCACAGAAAATTCAATGAAACAAGTTTCATTCAATTTTCTGTTACCAGCTATTTATATTTTGAGGTTTATATATTTGTTTGTTCATTAATAATTAATTAATACTTCACATGAAATGTGCATGACTGGGCCTTATAAGCTACTTTATAATTTAATTGTAAATTACATAATTTATTAGAGGTAATATCCGCATAACATCCGCAGTCAGAAGGTAACTGAACTAGAATTTCCTTATAACTACTTCAATAGAATATAAAAGAAAACTTATTGAAAACTACAACAATAAGGGAAGACCTTGTTGCATTCGTTGGGAAAAAAATAAAATAAAATAAATAAATAAATATATATATATAAAAAATGCACATAAAAGAACCGAGATTACGACATCTGATCGACATGACATTTTATCGACGGGTATATTCTGAGTTAGAATATGTTTGTGTAAGTTTGCTTATGTTAGTTTAGCACAGGTTAGGTTATGCTAGTTTGGGTTAGGTTACATTAGGTTAAGTTACTTTTTAGAGTGTCTATGTTATAGTCTTGTAGATATGATGGGTATAGAATAGGTATAGTTGCAAAATAACAACGGCCTATACTATTATTTCAAACTACGTCCAAACGGAACATATTGAAAGAATAGACCTATACCCATTTTATCGACAAGACCAAGCAATCGACACTAAAAAAAAAGAACTTAACCCAACTTAACCTAACCTAACTTAATATAACCCACAATAACCTGTCGATTGTTTGGTCTTGCCGATCAGATGTCCTCCTCAGTCTGAAAAGAATGCCTTATAACGTTAAGCAAACCTCTCTCTCTCTCTCTCTCTCTCTCTTGCGTATATATATATATATATATATATATATATATATATATATATATATATATATATAATTATTGTTTACAGTTCTAAATATTTAAGTAACGTAACGGTTGTATTTTAAAATTACTAAATACTTTGTTGTAATTGTTGATGTATCGGGTGATTTTTTAAACGTCTTTAAAAGGTATGTACTTTTTATTAATTGAAACTAAAGCATGATATTTTTTATGTACCTTCTCTACACATGGAGAATTAGTCCACTATTACAAAATATGCTCTATGTGAAGTCCTCTCAGCTCAGGATACTTACGCCAGACCGCCCGCCCGCGGGATTACGATATCTAATCGACTTGGCAGTCTATCAACAAATATATTGTGGGTAAGATTAAGTTTGGTTAGAATAGGCTAGGTTATGCTAGGTTAGGTTATGTTAGCTTAAATTAGTTTCTAAGAGTGTCGATGTTATGGTCTTCTCGACCATGCGTGTGTTGTCAATCGCTTTATTTTTGCATCCATGCTACTAGCAACCAAGAAGATAGGACAGCGGGAAATTTACCTTTGCATCATCTGAACATAGAATCGCTTAACCTCGCTGATCTAATGGGAAGGGGTGTTGCGACGTGGCCTCGAAGGTAGTTCTGACGTATATACAGTATGTAACGTCTTTAAATGCTTTAACGCCAAACACTCCCCAGAGAACCTTTAATTTGTTAGGATGACGGACAACGTAGACAACTCTTGTAACAGAATAACACACTCACGTCTTCACCTGAATTCCAAATGAGTCTTCAAATATTACAATTGAAATTCTTATTTTAGATTCACTGAACAATTTAATGAATTTAAAAATGTATCTAAAAATGGCCTTTAAAATGTATTTAAAAATGTATTTAAAAATGATTTAAAATGTATTTAAACAACGTATTTGAAAATTAATATAAAAATGGAATTTAAAATATTTAAAATTTATTTTTTTCATTAGAATAATTTATATATTTATTTATTTGTTTATTATTAATATTATATTATTATTATTATTATTATTATTATTAAGGAAATCAATATTCATTTTATGTATCCCTCCTACACTAACCTTCTGAAACACCCTGTATTGGAAGTGGTTCCTAGTTGTCGGTCAGTAGTATTTTACAGCTGATTTTTTGCCGGTCCCTGTAATGTGTAGAAGTTTTACAATAAATGTTGTATTGTTTTGGTTAACATTTGTTAACATTTTGTTAACTGAATTATAAAGTTGTGGAAATTAGTTTATATTATATTCTGCAATATTAACATTACGTGGCTATATCGCAACACCGCTTCCCGTTGGATCAGTGAGATTAAGCGACGTTAGGTTTGTTCAATAGTTTGATTGGGGACCGTTCTCCGCTTTTAGATGGTGTAGTGACCCTTAAATGGTTCACATCCAATGAAATGCTGCGGGTCCTCTCCGTCACGTGACCTTTGCTGATATGAAGAACGTAGCAGTACCAAACATCATTCTTCTTTTTCTTCTTCTTCTTCTTCTTCTATTATTATTATTATTATTATTATTATTATTAAAATTAACATTAAGTTAATTAGTGAATTTCGAAATGTAATATTTTTTTGGTTATGATTTGGTATAATTATCAATTAATAAACTTAATTAACTTAATGCCATTAATTATACAATTTGTATAATGAAAAACGAATCGTAAATTATATATATATATATATACAAACACACCTTACTTTAGCTATTTGAATGTAGGAAGAAACGCTTCCCCGACAGCGGTGCGGACTGAGGCAGCGAACTCGCGGCCTCGCGAACCGACCGACAAACCCAACTCAACCATTCCCCCCTTCCCTTAAGAAAGGAGTAAAGGATTAGGTTGCCTCAGATCGGCTGGCTAGGCGCCCCCCAGATTCGTTTCCCCTTTCGCACGGGGCTAAGTAAGAAGAAACGGGGGTGTAAATTTCGTTAATTCGCCGAGGTACAAGTCGGAGGTCTCGTCTCTCGCGATGAGATGGATGCTGGCACTTTCAGACGAAGCCAGATGTTTTCAATCGCGGACGTCCCCGGACGGAATATTGTTAGGTTGAGCGCGCGCGCCGCCCTCGACTACCACGGGAGACTGATTACTTCTGTTTTTTCTAAGACGAGGAGCCGTCTCCCATACCTTTTCATGAAGATGGCTGCTGGCCCTTTGGGAAAAGAAAAGAAAAGTCTGACTGACTCTCAATGTTTCGAGAATAACGACGGGCTAAAGAAGGGAAGGCGAGGGCGAGCGCGACACGAACGACTTAATGGGCAAAAGCTTGGCTAACCACAACATATAGTTTACTTTTTCTGCAGTTGAAGCCATAGAGGGGTTAAGGCGGGTGCATCTATCTGCAAAAAAAAAAGAAATAATCGTACGCTGCATTGTGCGGGCATGATATGTACGGATATGTTGAACCGTAAAGTGAGGATGTAAACTATGAAAAAATCTTTAAGTCATAGATTTTCATGGTATGTGCTATTTTGTTCTAGTTGAAATACTTAAAAAGTTATTTATATTCAAAACCCATCCCGGACATTATGACGACCATATATATATATATATATATATATATATATATATATATATATATATACATATACATACACACACACACACACGAGGGTAATTCAATAAGTATCCGCACTTTTTATTTTCACAATTTTATTTTCACATCTGATAGATTATAAACACATCACTTCTCAACATAGTCTTCCTGCTTCTCAATACACTTAGTCCAGCGATCTACAAGCTTCCTAATGCCATCACAAAAGAAGATTTTTGGTTGTGTGCGTAGCCAGTCATGCACCGCCTCCTTCAGGTCATCACCACATTGGAATCGTTGACCTCTCAAAGCGTCTTTTAGTGGTCCAAACAGATAAAAATCCGAAGGTGCCAGGTCTGGACTGTAGGCTGGATGGTCGAGAACTTCAAATTTAAGTTCTTGAAGGCATTTTCTAGTCTGTGCAGCGGTATGATGGCGCGTATTGTCGTGTAACAGAATAACACCTTCCGACAATCTCCCTATCCGTTTTGTGCGAATTGCTTGCTTTAACTCATTCCGAAGCATGTCAGAATATGATGCACTTGTTACTGTAGTTCCACGCTCTAGATAAAGGTCAAGGATAGAGCGTCGTGTATCTCAAAACAGTGTTAGCATAACTTTACCTGCTGACGGCTGCGCTTTGAACTTCCTTGCAACGTGAGATTGTCGGAAGGTGTTATTCTGTTACACGACAATGCGCGCCCTCATACAGCTGCACAGACTAGAGAATGCCTTCAAGAACTTAAATTTGAAGTTCTCGACCATCCAGCCTACAGTCCAGACCTGGCACCTTCGGATTTTTACCTGTTTGGATCACTAAAAGACACTTTGAGAGGTCAGCGATTCCAAGGCGATGATCACCTGAAGGAGGCGGTGCATGACTGGGTACGCACACAGCCAAAAACATTCTTTTGTGATGGTATGAGGAAGCTTGTAGATCGCTTGACTAAGTGTATTGAGAAGCAGGAGACTATGTTGAGAAGTGATGTGTTTATAATCTATCAGATGTGCAAATAAAATTGTGAAAATAAAAAGTGCGGATACTTATTGAATTACCCTCGTGTATATATAGGGTGAACCAAATGTAGGTGGACAGTAAATGATAACGTTTATTTTGAGAATACATATTTAATTTTTTTGTATACTATAATACAAAATAAAATTTAAATAAATTTAGTTATAATATTTAATATAATAAAACACAAACACCATAGTTATAATGAACACCATAGTTATAATATAATATAACACAAACCGTATTGAACCTACTGTCCACCTACTTTTGGTTCACCGTGTATAATATATATATATACAGGGCCGGATCTAGAAGTTGCGAGGCCCTAGGCAGATCTAGAAATTGCGAGGCCCTAGGCCTATATATATGAAAATATGGACTTAATTATCGGTACTATACCAGCAATATTAAAATCCCGCATAGACAGAACTATGCCAGCACTTAAAAATTAAACCAAACCAAAATAATCACGCATGGAAATTGTATAAGATATATAAATAAACCATACAAATAAGTATAAATTATAATATGAATCAAGATTTGTATCGAAAATATAAGACAATGATTTCTAAGATTTATATAATATTATAGGTAATGACTTTCCATAGTATACAAACGTTTTTCATATGTGATGTATAAGAGATGTTGACATTTCATTTTTTATAATAGTGAGCGATCGACTTATCAGGCTAAATATTAATGCTTTAATATTTGGTTCAGATGCTCCTTGAATATTACAGCAATGCTTTTCTACTTTTCTTCGAGCTAAACTCTTCAATTAATTGAGAATAATCTAATGAATTTGTTATATCGTTTTCTATTGATGACATAGCTAATGATTGCAATCTCGCTTGAGACATGGTGGAACGCAAATATGTTTTAATAAGTTTGAGACGCGAGAAACTTCTTTCAGCCGAAGCAACAGTAACTGGGATGGTTAATACTATTCGAAGTGCAACATAAACATTAGGATAAATCTCACTTAGTTGTTTTGCACTATATAAACAAGGGCATTTCCGAGATCTGTGTTCTCAGGTATAAACCTGCAAAGTACTTTAAGTTCTTCATAGAGTTCTAAATCATTAATATCACTTGAACAGAACGCGCAAAACGGCTTGAGCGAGGCCCCCTTTGGCGCGAGGCCCTAGGCGATCGCCTAGTTCGCCTATAGCTAAATCCGGGCCTGTATATATATATATATATATATATATATATATATATATATATATATATATATATATATATATATATAACTTATATATATATATATATATATATAACTCGGGTAACTTGAAGTCATTTAACAAAAATAACTGGATAAAATGCACATATTTAAAGCCACCTTCTTTCAACTTAACCTGGACACCGTTTTATTGCGTGTGCGGAAATTTGTACGTCAACATTTGTACGACGGAAATTTATACGCCAGCATTTGTACGCCAAAACATTTATACAACTGGAAATTTATACGACTGACATTTGTACGACGGTAATTTAAGTATGCGCTCTACCGGACTTTTTTGTCTTAAGTATGCGATCTACTCATGATAATAACCGTGACTTCATTTTTTTATATAAACATGAGCACAGGTGCAAAAAAAAAAAAAAAGTAAACATTATTTAAATATTTTGAAAATAATTTCAATTTGAAGAATTTTAAATTTTATCATGTATCACAGCGCATTAAAGGATTAACAGGTAGGTAAATGGTTATTGAATAGGTACAGGTGGTTATGTTAGGTTAGGTCTGGAGATTAATGAGAAAAAACTCGCAAGATTTGTTC
>JAJOZX010004751.1:50000-100000 GCA_023014485.1 Bathynomus jamesi
TACTGTAAACACGTCCGCTGCGAAAAGAAGGTTCCAAAGAGTGAGTTGCAAGGAAAATCAAAGGTCAGGAGTAGTATATTTAAACTATAAGTAAGGAAACGAGACTCGAGTTCGCAAAGGGACACCAAGAATGACGTGATGACTGGAAGAATGTTTTATGAAGTGATGAGGTGATGAGACCAAAAGTGAACTTTTATGGTTATGATGCGTGGTTGCTTCAGTTCAGGTGTAATGGTTGACCTAAAAAAATCGATCAAAGTATGAATAGGATGCATTACCATAGAGTTCTGATGCGGCACATACTACTGAGTAGAATTCCCGGTTTGGACGGGATTTATTTTCCAGCAAAAACAAAATATACTGCAATACTCAACAAGGTTTAGTTGGAGAGGTTGGAGCAGCTTGGAAGGATCCAAGTGCTAAAGAAAACAACTTCCCACCACAAATTTCAGATCTAAATCCTAATAAGGATTGACAGAAGAACTAAAACTAGATGTGTCTAAAGTAAAGGTAACAAACCTACAGGATCTGTGGTGTATCGTTCAATCGAAATAACAAGAAATTGCCAAGAAAGGCTGCTACAGTCTCTGTTTGATTCAGTGCCGAATACTGAGCTGCCTCTGAATAAATTATCAGCCATTTGTCTCTATCTCATGTTGCATAATCTAAGTTAGGTATTAAACTAGAAATGCAGTGATCATTGTCTTTTGGTTTGCGTTTAATCATTACTGTACGTGAACTCAGATATATATATATATATATATAATATAATATATATATAATATATATATATATATATATATATATATATATAATATATATATATATATATATATATATATATATATAAGCTTACATTATATAATGCCTTCATAATTTCCAGTAGAAATTCGTGAGAATGTTTGCCCATCTTATGAAAGTCAACATTATTATTATTATTATATTATTATTATTATTATTATTATTATTATTAAAACATGAATTAATCTCCGCTGAGGTGTCAAATTGCTTATTCCCATTTATTATAAGAAGAGGGTGGAAGTATATTGAATAAAGTTAGATTAGGTTAGGTTAATTTTATTCTTTCAATACTAGCATATATATATATTTCAGTAAATTTGCTAAATAAGTTTGCCAACAATTCCAGTCGACTTTTTCGTGCATTAAACTTATAATAAGAATTAAACTTATAATAAATTCCGAGTTACTTATTTAATTTTGGAGAGTGTTGTCCTTAGAGTATTTTTTAATTTCGAAGAACTTAAATCTAAGGATTGTACAACCAGTATTTCATTGTGTGAATGAAAGGGGATTAACTGAAATTTCCTTTTCTCTCTCTCTCTCTCTCTCTCTCTCTCTCTCTCTCTCTCTCTCTCTCTCTCTCTCTCTCTCTCTCTCTCTCTCATTAAGAAGGATATAGAAAGGTTGGAAAGGGTACAAAATTGATCCCTTCAATGAGACTTCAAAACTACGAACGTAGATTAGAGCGCTTAAATCTGTTTACTTTAGAGACCAGGAGATTGCGCGGTCAACTTATTCAAGTTTTCAAGATGCTCAATGAAATAGACAAGGAAGACTACAGGAAATTATTCTCATTTAATACAAATTCGACAAGAAATAATGGTTTTAAATTGGAACTTAAAATATTTAGTACCTCCATAAGTGGTAATTTTTTCTCCTATAGAATAGTTAATATCTGGAACCAACTTCCCTCGGAAGTTGTTTCACGCCAAAATGTAAACATTTTTAAAAATAGGTTAGACAGAGTTCTGAATTCACTCAGGGTTTAAGACTGTCATCATGTATAATATAATTTAAGAGAATAATATTATAACATAACCCTGCTGGAAGTTTGTTTAAACGTTTCCTCCTATACTTAATTCTTGCCCCACTTTAGAGAGACGTCTCTGGTTCATTGTGCCCAACAGAGCATGATCAACCATCGAACAACTCATTTTTTTTATCACTTGCCTCATAAACACCTCTCAGTGGAAGACTCTTCAATTCGCTGTAGTAACAAACGGGTAATCACCCACGAAACACTTTCATCCTCCCCAATGATATTCCTCGCCGGAAAGAGATTTCTCTACTCTTGTGATGGCACAACACCGTGAAGCATGAACAACTCATATATGACTTGCTGCATAAACACCTCTCACGGTGGGAGACCCAAATTGAAACTCGGCTACATTCAAAGAGTTGACAGACACATACACATCACAGACATCGAATTACAGTAAACACGCTCACACACTTGCCTACCTTTTTAATATGTATAAGAATAGAGTAGAAAAATATTTTGTACAGACTCATAATTCATAACAAAAAAACCTAAAAAAAAAGAAAGTATGGTATGGATTAGGTGAGGTAGAGTTGCCTTTCCGCTGTCACGATTTCTTTTTCTCTTCTTTCTCTTGGGTGGCTGGATGCACGTGACGGGTGAGGGCATGGTGTGGAAAATCTGAGTTCTGTTCTTAATTCCTGTTTCCACCCCTTTCCTGTAGAAACATTTCATTACTTTGCCAGCGTGATGGCTCTGCGCGTACATGGATGTAGACATGGAGAGTTTAACCTTTACCTCTCTCTCAACCCTTTTGAGGTTAGCCTGAAGTGGGTCATGGGGGTCTTTGTTGGATCGATACCAGGTAAATAGAGCTATAAATATATTACAAGTATATTATCGTTTAGTTTATACAGCGGTGCTATCTAGTGTACGATCTCTATGTGTGCATAACGTCATTGTAGAGCTAGTTTGTATATTCTCCTCTTTCCTGTAAAATTTCCTTGGTTACTTTTCCAAGGTCAAGGTATTTTTTCAACCTTTTTCCGTACCCGCCTCTAGCGGGGAAGGAACGGAGGGTGGGAAGAGAGCCTTATGCTTTTCTATTCAGTTCTATACTACTGCTAGAATAGTTAAAAAAAATGAACACTTTAATAAAAGAAATCTCTCCGAGTGAACCGAAAGGTATTTGAGCTTTCCTCTTGTCCTTATAACTCTCTCTCTCTCTCTCTCTCTCGGTTATGATTTTTTTGTGTGCTTAAAGCGAAGTATAAAAATTATAAAGTATACTCGGACCCCGCTAATTCGACACTAGGTATTTCGGATATCGCGATAATTCAGCTATTTTTCTGCGTGTCGAAATATCAGGAAAATTTAGGAAGATTTGGTAAAATTTGCCTGATATTTCGACACGCAGAAAAATAGCCGAATAGCCGAAATATTGCGATAGCCGAAATACCAAGTGTAGAATTAACGGAATCCGAGTGTACTCTTTATTGAATGAACATTTTACACACATCAGTCATTTAGTTTAACGACAAAATATCGATAATAATCGTCTTGAAAAGACCCTCGTCTTCACTCATACCTAATTTTGAAGGGTATCACAATACCCTCCCAAAATTGACATTCAATACATGTTAAAAAGACTTCAAAAACAATTTCAATAAAGTCCAGAAGACATTATGGAAAAAATTAAAGGAGATCTACTGCATAATGTCTTAGAGAAAAATAAGCTATTAATTCATGTTTATTTTCCCTTCTTTTGGCTTGTTAGCATATATTCAGAGTTGTTGATGGTCTCGAGGCTATGAAGCCTTATTAATTAAAAGGTCTTCGCTCTATGATGGTCTTAGATATACTTATAAGCATCTTTTTTAGCTCAAAGCTCCAAAGAATACCGTTTGATTAGGTGTAAGAAATCTTACACCAACGCACGCATATACCCAATCACTCATTTCTACATACATAAATACATACATACATACACATTTAGGTACACATGTGCACATCTCTGCAAAACTACTGCACCAGGATGCTATTTCTTTAATTTATTTGTAAAGAAACTTACTTAACAAAATTAACTGGTGCTAATTTTAAATGTGTTTACATGATGCGAGTCTCCTAACTAATATTATGATATATATATACACACCTTTGGTTTGGTTTGCTTCCGCCCGAATTGTTCATTCTGACGAAGGTCAAGCTTTGCACACCACCTTAGACCTACAGTTTAACGTGGAATCCGAACCACGCCCCACCAGCAGCCCAGTTTCTTAACCACTAGGCCACCCAGCGTACCCATTTATCTACCAACCACTTTCATTATTGTATGGAAGGATGAACAGCTGGGTTTTGCTGCGCGCCGGCTGCCGTCACCGGGTCTCAATCCCGGAGCCGATGGATTCATAGTCAGCGACGCTAACCCCTACACCACCGAGGCGCATACACACACACACACACACACACACACATATATATATATATATATATATATATATATATGTGCCTCGGTGGTGTAGTAGTTAGCATCGTTGACTATGAATCCACTGGTCTCGGTTCGATTCGCGGTGGCGGCAGTTGACGCGAAAACCCCTCAGCTGTTCATCTTTCCATACAATAAAATTGGTTGGTAGATAAATGGGTATCCTAGGTAGTCTAGTGGTTAAGACGCTGGGTTGCTGATCGCGAGGTCGTCAGATCGAGTTCGGACAAGGAATCTGTAATTTCTGACCATCCGTGATGGGTTGTGGTTCGGATTCCACGTTAAGCTGTAGGTCCAAGGTGGCGCAAAACGCTTGACCTTCGTGAGAATGAACAATTCGGTGGAAGCAAAACCAAGGTTAACTAAGGTATATACAGTATATATATATATATATGGTTAACAAAAGGGGTGGCAAACAATGATTGCCCCCCCCCCCCCTGCACAGATGAAACTAATAGAGGTACAAAAACTGAATGTTGCATCTTTTAGACAATTTAATTCTACGTCTAAGCAAAACCACTCAATAGTTGGTGTTGCCTCCTTGTGCTTGGCGGACGACTTCAAGTCGGCAAGGGTAGGAGGGTAGGAGAGACTCGAAAAGGTCAGTGTCGCACTCAAGATTTCGGAGGATTGTTTCGATGTGCTGCTCCATGGTCCGGCGGCATAATCTTTCAGGATCCATCCTGAAAGACCGAGTGGAATCCCTGATGCTTGCTGGACCACCAGCCACCCGATTCTGCCGCCGGACAGAGTACGACACTGACCTTTTCGAGTCTCTCCTCACCTCCTAACCTTGCCGACTTGAAGCCGTCCGCCAAGCACAAGGAGGCAACACCAACTATTGAGTGGTTTTGCTTAGACCAGGGTCGGGGAACCGGAGTAAATTACCCCAAATGGGGTAAAAATGAAAATCTCGGGGGTAATGAAGGCTCAATAAACATATAAATAAAATTGCACAAAAATTTATTATTTAATAAGCGAGGCTAATTATCAAAGTTATATTTTTTTCGAACAAATAATTTCAAGTCTAGGGGGTAATATCGTTGTACACAAATATATTTTCGGGTAATACCCAAAAAAGTTCGCCGACCACTGGCTTAGACGTAGAATTAAATTATCTGAAAGATGCAACAATCAGTTTTTTTGTACCTCTACTAGTTTCATCTGTGCAAGGGGGCACAATCATTGTTTGCCAACCCTTAGACACATTCGTTTTTTCTATAGTTTTTGATTTGATATGAAAGTCAATAAATACTAATAGATTTATTGAATCAATACATTTAGAATCGTGTTGCTTTCCCCCCTTTCCATTATGTGAAGCTGACAGACACGTTCTGGCATTCCATTGATGAGTTTTGCCATTTATTTTTGAGAACATTTATCGTGGCGCCTGTTTACTTTTGTTGACCTTCTGTATATATATATGTATATATATATATATATATATATATATATATATATATATATATATATATATATATTGATGTCTGTCTTTTTCTTCTTCTATCTCCCTATGTGTCCTTCCTACAACAATGTATCATTGACACTTCCCGGAACGAAAAACCGTTTACGAAACGACATTCGCTGACAGTTCCGAGTTCCGTTGTTCAGTTATTAAATTTCACTCCTTGGATTAAGGTTTTGGCAATAAAAGAAGGTCACATATTTTGACAATAAGGTCGTAGTTGCTCATACTTCCCCTTTCAAAGTCTTGTTTCTATCGAAATGCTTAATAATACTTTTAAAACTTCTCCTGAAAATTTCAAGGCAGATGAAGAAACTTCACAATTCGTTTAATTATTTGTTGAAGGTATGGGGGAATTCCGGGCCCCATAAGGGAAGCCAAAGTTTGGTTTAAACGACTGGATTTGAAGTCGTGCAAATGTGTCCCATTTCCAGATGCAGGAAAGAGACTATTAAAAAAAATTGTTAAAATCCGGGAAACGTTTTCAATTTCTCTTCATTGCATCGAGAATTTCGAAACGTTTCATTAAGTGCTTCGCTTAAAGTTTGAGATCTCTTCAAATAGTCTAAATACAGTTCACTGCTTTTCGCTCTTTAGGAAACGTTTGAGGAAAACGATTGCAGAAAGAAAGGAAAATATCTGTCTGTCGGTCTGTCTGTCTGTCTGTCTGTCTGTCTGTCTGTCTCTCTCTCTCTCTCTCTCTCTCTCTCTCTCTCTCTCTCTCTCTCTCTCTCTCCTACTGCTAGAATAGTTAAAAACTGAACAGTTTAATAACAGAAACCTCCCAGAGTAGACCGAAAGATCTTTGAGGCTTCTTTTTGTCCTTGTAACTCCTTGTAACACTTTCTCTCTCTCCCTCTCTCTCTCCCTCTCGTTAATTATTACACACACACACACACACACACACACACACACACACACACACATATATATATATATATATATATATATGCACCTCGGTGGTGTAGTGGTCAGCGTCGCTGACTACGAATCCACCGGCCCTGGGTTCGAGACCCGACGGCAGCCGGTGCGAAGCAAAACCCAGCTGTTCATCCTTCCACACAATAAAGAAAATGGTTGGTAGATAAATGGTACCCTAGGTGGCCTAGTAGTTAAGACGCTGGTTAAGACGCTGGGCTGCTGATGGGGCGTGGTTCGGATTCCACGTTAAACTGTAGGTCTAAGGTGGAGTGAAAAGCTTGGATCAAGTAAAGATAAGCACCCCCAGCCTTCTTTAATTGGCCTTATAAGGCTAACTAACGAAAATACAGGGTGGGGCACGGGAACCAAGTGTTTTTGGAATAATCAGGAAAATGATATTTATTTTTGTAAAGAAAATATATTGGTAGAACAACATTCGTAAGAACATAGCATTTCATGTCATAATAATCATGTACCGAAAATTATATCTGGCATATGATGTCCTTGGCCGTCGACGCATTGTTGAAGGCGTTTACGAAAATTGGCCTCCACTCTTCCAGCAGGTCTCTGTTGATTTGGATGATTTGTTGACGGATCGCTTCCTTCAATGCATCTAATGTACGGGGCTTGTCCTCGTAGACACGTGACTTGAGGTACCCCCATAGAAAGAAGTCACATGTGGACAAGTCAGGGGACCGAGGGGGCCATGCAATGTCACCAAATCTCGAAATGAGATGGTTGGGAAACAGGGGCGAAGAACAGCCATTGACGCTCTGGCGGTGTGTGGCGTGGCCCCATCTTGCTGAAACCACAAATGTCGACGAGCAATACGCCTTCTTCGTAACTCAGGGATGAAAAAGGTGTTCACCATCTCAATGTAACGCCCAGATGTTATGGTAACGGTAACCCATTTTGTTCGAAAAAATAGGGACCGATGACGCCAAACTTTCCCACCGCGCACCAAACTGTAACCTTAGGGCTATGCAGCGGTTTTTCATGGAGTTGTCGCGGATTTTCAGCAGCCCAATACCGACAGTTTTGATTGTTGACGGCCCCATTAAGGTGGAAATGGGCTTCATCACTCATTACCACCATCATGTTTCATTCTGCTCATAAAGTGCAAGCATTTCCTGTGCAAAATTCAGTCGTTGGGGGCAATCGTTTACATTCAATTCCTGCACCATCGCTAACTTGTATGGGTGAAAATGTAATTCTTCATGCAAAATCCGTCTAACAGTACGATTGCTGATTCCGAGTGCAGCTGAATGTCTCCGAGCAGAGCGGCCTGGGCTTTGCAACATCGCTTGTCTGACCCTTTCAACGTTCTCTGGAGTACGCACAGTGCGTTGCGGCCCCTTCGGTTTTGTTTTCATTATTGAGCCTCCTGTTCGAAGATTGTAACCCAACGTAAGATTGTGTCACGAGCGGGAACAGAGTCATTTCGATGAATGTTGAATCTGCGGCGAAACGCACGCTGAACTGCTGTCACTGACTCGCCACTCCTAACAAAATGATCATACGCGAACATGCGGTGTTCTAACGTCCACTGCTCCATGATGGCACCTGAAAGATAAAGGTGAGTGTTAGTTAAAGTTAAATGCTATGAACCCAGGAATGGAATGCTACCTACCGCACGCCCCTCCCATTCCTAATGGCCGATTACTAGCTATTCAAAAAACACTTGATTCCCGTGCCCCACCCTGTATAACGACCTAACCTAACCAATCGTCAAGGGCGTACAGTTGACTTAACGATTGGTTAGGTTAGGTCGTGATATTTTCGTTAGTTAGCCTTATAAGGCTAATTAAAGAAGGCTGGGGGTGCTTATCTTTACTTGATCCAAAAGCTTGACCTTCGTCAGAATGAACAATTCGGGCGGAAGCTAACCAAAGGTTATATATATAAAATGGCGAATAGTACCTTAATAGGGAAGCAGGATTGGATAACAAGTTCTTTGTGTATCATTGACTTCGCTGTTGAGTGTCATCAGCGAGGTATTAACCTTCCTTTTCATAAAACAACTGAGAAGAAGAAAAAGGATAAACTCCTTTTCAGACCTGGAAGATGCGGCTTAATGCGAGTGATGTCAATGAAACTTGAGATTTTTTTAAATTTCATCCGAGGGAGAGAGAGAGAGAGAGAGAGAGAGAGAGAGAGAGAGAGAGAGAGAGAGACGGAAACACAAATGCTTGAAATTGGGGTTCATTTGAACAATGCATCTCTCTTTTTTGTACAAAACGCCACAAATAAAGGTAAATTCTACTTAATAGAACGACACTTACGAGACTTCTTATCTAAAAAAAAGATTTTTTATCTGATTATTAAAAATTGTAGATTAATCAATACACTGAATCCTGCAAATAAAATATCTGAAGAATACACTGTCAGTAGATCAAAAGTAGATCGAAGGTAGATGAAACAGTTAGCGAAGTTCTTGACAAGAAAAGTCCTCTGAAATTTAGATTAAAACAGAAAATACATTTTAGTGGTTAAGGAAAGCCTTTCAAATTGTTTTTCACATAATTTCACTGTACTAAATGTGCTCTTTGAATACTTTGCATTCGGAGTACATTTGAGCTTATACTCTCATTTATAAAGTACAATAAACAGAGCGGAAGGGGGTTTGCGAATATTTGCTTTAACAGACCCAGAATTACCAATATGAGGTTGGTTACTTACCGCAACTATACTTGTGTTCGCTTATTAAAATGCGATTCAGTGATAATACTCGTAAATAATATTTGCTAACGGTCATTAAAACTTCGCTAATCTATTTCCAAAACAACAACAACAACAACAACAACAACAACAACACAACCACAACCACAACAACAACACAACCACAATCACAACAACAACACCACAACAACCACAACAACAACACCACAACCACAACCACAACACACAACAACAACCACCAACACAACCACCAACACCACCAACAACACCAAAACCAACACCACCACCACCACCACCAACAACAACAACCGTTCAAAGATATAACGAAACCGCTTCAGAATGAAGTATATTAAAACAGTATGAGTACTGAAGCACACTTTCACCTTACTTTGTTAACTTTATATTTCACAGACACGAAGCGTATAAAAATTGAAAGAAACTCTCTTTGATACACACGCACAAAAAAACGAAACAACACCAAAAAACAACAACCCTTTTATCTCCCTCAAGCTCTTTTATACAATGCATTTTATTTGGAGGTTGTCAATTCCCAAGTATTACCATCAAACTGCCAAACAGATAATCACCTCAGAAATCCCATTGCTCTCAATCCAAACGAAGCGCGAACTTTTACTACAAGCTATCAACAAAGAGCTTCGGGGGATATATATATATATATATATATATATATATAGAGAGAGAGAGAGAGAGAGAGAGAGAGAGAGAGGGTTGCCAAAAGTAAATAGACACCTTCAGTTTTTTTTTTCTACAGTTTGTTTATTTGATTATAAAAGTCATTAAATAAAAACAGAATTATTGAATCAATGTACGTATTTAGAATGGCGTTGCTTTCTCTTTTGCATTATTTAAAGCTGACACACACACGTTCTGACATTCCATTGCCAACATTAATTCCCACAACACAACATTAATTCCCACGCCTCTAAAGCCCGTGAGTGAGGTGAATTAAATTTTTATGAAGTGGCAGACATAATATATTTTTAAAATTCTTTCTTCTATTTTGTTAGCGTTATGAAAATACATTTCTCAGCTTTATTTTGACAATTCTCCGAAAAATAATAATCAGGATAACTTAATTTGCGTCCAAGGTAAACTAAGTTAAATTTACCCTCTAAATATTCTGGGCTAACTACTCTCAAGTCCTTTAGGAACGTAGAAATGAAATGTAGATAATTTAACAGATTTGTTTATGGTAGTTGGAAAAGAGGCGCGAATAAGAATTATTATTGGTAGACTTTCATGAAAAATCATATGAAGAAATAGCATAGAATTATCCTTTTAAATTCTAAAGTGAATTTAACAGAGGTAACTAAGCCGTTGATACTATTAACGAATTGTTCTTGAGGAAAATTGAGGCCATTAGAATAGCACAGGCGTATACCCCGGTTTCCCGATATCCCGTTTTCGCGCAGTAACCAATCAGCACGCTGTATTCCGTTGGTGTGACGCGCCCCCACATGGGCTTGAGACCAAAACCATTAAACTCGGTTCAGTCGTTAACGAGTAATAACGTTCGCTAACTTTAATAAATACGTTTATCTCAAAACTTGATTTTCGGGCGTACGCCCTTTCTATTCTATACGCCTCAATTATTGTGGTGTCTATTTACTTTTGTCAACCCTCTGTATATAATTATATATATATATATATATATATATTGTTAAAATACGTGGCCGATGTCATAACATCGCTTCCCGTCGATCAGCGAAAGTTAAGCAACACTGGGTCTGGATAGTAGTTGAATTGGGGGACCGTCCTCTGCGTTCATATTATGTAGCGACCCAGGGTTCGAATCCCACGTATAAACCTGTAGGTCCCTTCCGTCAATGACCTGTGATATTGCGAGGGAGGTTAAAGAACTTCAACATTGTTTACTTTCGAGCCTGAAATATGTTCTAAGGATTTTTGTTTCAGGTTTCTTAATAAAATATTCGTCATTATATCCCTGCAATACAAAGTATCCACCAAAACACTAAGTACCTCACTAAAACACTAAGTACCTCACTAAAACAAAGTTTAGATGCTTATTTTCTATTTAAGTGTAATTACAAACATATGTGAACAAATTTAGCAATTAAGTATGCTATAGGGATGTAATTGAATGATCCTTAACTACTAATGATTAAAGTTTGAATTGCCTGGCGTAAGACAAGATAGTGAAGGTACAGTATTGAAAACAGAGTATCAAAAGTATATATATATAGATATATATATATATAGGGTGAATCAAAAGCCCTGCCTCAAAAATATATACTGTATAGTTATTTTTAAGACAGGACTTTTGAGTCACCCTGTATATATTTTGAAATATCCCGCAGGAAAAACTGAAACATCCACTCCGAGTACTTTCGAGTTCATATCAACTCCTCTTCAGGGGAACTAAAAGTACGGACGAATCTGATACATGCTTTATCAGAACCCTCTCACCAAGGATTATTATCCCTCGGATTATTATTGAATTATTGGTGATTAAAAATAAGGCTGGAAATACAATCATGAAATTAAAATGGACCGGAACTAAAATTAGACTTACTAATATGCTTAATACACGCTGCTTTAATTATATTTCTTTCAATATTGTTATTATTTTTGAACAAGACACCTGAATTATTTTAATCAATTGAATATAATCAAGGATTATTATTACGCACATGAACAAATATGGCGCTAGATTCATTAGTTGTGCAAATACAATATTTATGCCTTTTGATTCTAGTGGACAGAGTTTTTCCCGTTTGACCAACATATACTAAATTACAATGTTTACAATTAATAGAATAAATACATCCAGAGACATTCACAGGTTAATTAATGTCTCTGGATTAATAAACTTTTGACAGAATTATTGTAAGTAAACAGAACATTAATTTCCACGCCTCTAAAGCCCGTGAGTGAGGTGAATTAAATTTTTATGATGTGGCAGACATAATATATTTTTAAATTCTTTCTTCTCTTTTGTTAGTGTTATGAAAATATATTTCTCAGCTTTATTTAGACAGTTCTCCAAAAAATAATAATCAGGATAACTTAATTTGCTTCCAAGGTAAACTGAGTTAAATTCACCATCTAAAAATTCTGGGCTAACTACTCTCAAGGCCTTTAGGAACGTAGAAATGAATGTAGATCATTTAACAGAATTATTTATGGTGGTTGGAAAAGAAGTGCGCATAAGAATTATTATTGATAGACCTTCATGAATAAATGAAGACATGGTATAGAATTATCGGATCACCTGAAGATCAGGGCTCCCAGCCTCCTTTAGTTAGCCTTATAAGGCTAACTAACGAAAATATCACGACCTAACCTAACCAGTCGTTAGGACAACTGTACGTCCTTGACGATTGGTTAGGTTAGGTCGTGATATTTTCGTTAGTTAGCCTTATAAAGCTAACTAAAGAAGGCTGGGGGCCCTGATCTTCAGGTGATTCGCATTATCCTTTTAAATTCTAAAGTGAATTTGACAGAGGTAACTAAGCCGTTGATACTATTAACGATTTCATGAACATTTAAATCAGTGGACAACAGACATAAAATACCGTCTGTATAAAGTAGCCATTTTCGATCAATGTTAAATATATTACTGAGAAGTTTTGTCTCAAAAAATTCCACGCCTAAACATTTTTAATCAGTATAAAAACAGTTTTCCACCACCCCTCAATAATCCGAAGGATTAGATCCTTGGTGAGAGGTTTCTGATAAAGCGGACTCGTCTGTATTTTCAGTTTCCCTGAAGGGGAGTTCAAATAAACTGAAAAGTACTTGGAGTGGTTGATTCGCTTTTCCTGCGGGTTATTTCATTTCAAAATAAATAAATTCACACGTTTAATGTGAATATATATATATATATATATATATATATATATATATATATATATATATATATATATATATATCGGAGGGGCGGGTGTGGTACTAAAACCTTCCCTGGTTCTCCCTTAATGTGTATACTAAATTGGTGCACATTACCCTAACCGTTTAGGCGTGTGTAAACGAAAATAGAACAGACAGACAGACATCATTATCACCGTTACATATATATAATATATATATATATATATATATGATTTTATTTTTATTTTTTATTTTTCACACTTCTATTTTGTAAACGTAGAATATTTTACGACTTCTTTGAAATGTGATTTCTCTGTTCATGAGTTTATCAATTCACATTTATCAGTTTCCATGGAGAGATGCGAAAATACTTGCTTTTTAAAAATTAATTTCAAAAACAGGTTAATTATGCCTTTATGATAATGCAACTATGTATACTTATCGAATTGATAAGACTGTAATAATGACCCTCTAAAAAACTAACTTAATCTAACTTAACCCAACCTAACCTAATCTAACCCACAACATACTTGTTGATAGAATGTCAAGTAGATCAGATGTCGTAATCGCGATTATAATTAGTTAGGGCTATATCTGATTAGTACTCGTAGTTGGATGGGAAACCGTCCCTCGCGTCCAAATGATGCAGTGACCGGTGGTTCAGATGCCAAGTAAAACTGTAGGTCACCTCCTTTACATGGGTTTAAATAACCCCCAAAGCATCATCATCATTATCATCATCATTATCATCATCATTATCATCATCGTCATTATCCTATTAATTAATTATATAATATTACAACGTATTCGAATTTTTCTGTATAAAAAAGGTTTGACGCAGCCAGACAGATTGAGCCTAAAGTGAAAAATACATACTGACGTTACGTATAAAATACTTAGAAAGTTACTTATAGTGTTACTTATAATGTTACTTATAATGTTATAATGTTACTTATAATTTGAATGAAAGTATGTAAGAATGTGAAGACTTTCTTAGATTTAAGTGTGTAGATGTAAACTTAAGATGTAACTTATAAAGTTACTTATGAAGTTACATATAAATTGAAGTTTGAATTAAAGTAAGAAAGAATGTGAAGACTTTCTTACATTTAAGTGTGTAGATGTAAACTTAAGATGTAACTTATAAAGTTACTTATGAAATTACATATAATTTGAAGTTTGAATTAAAGTAAGAAAGAATGTGAAGACTTTCTTACATTTAAGTGTGTAGATGTCTGATATAGGCCTACTATTGTTAATTTAGTATGACAACCTTTTCTTTACAATATTTTTGCAAGTTCTCTTCGTAAAATATGTATGTCCTATTTCCTTAATGAAGTTCTGAATTATTATAATTATATTTAGGCTTTATTAAAACATTACATTAAAAATAGTTAAGGAAGGGAGGACGAGGGGAAAACGGTATTTTTTTTTTATTTTTCAACCGATTTTCATGAAATTTAGTTCTGTAAACTTTACCAAAAAAAAAAGTTAAGGGGGAAATCCCCCTTTTGAGGGGTTTTTATATTTTCAAATATTTTCAGTTAACAGTAATAAAGAGGTTTAAAATGTATTTATGAGTTTACGAACAATCTTTTGAGATTACATTTTCCATTTATACTCAATTTTTTCATATAAAATATAAAGATTTGTTAAAGTAAATATTCCAAAAAAGCCCCTCGTTATTATTTACAATGCTGATAATGGTATATAAACAGTGAAAAAGGGGGTATTGTCCTCCCCAAATGGAATTCATTGTGCTGAAACTGCGTCGAACCTGACTACAAAGTCTAAAAATAAAGTTCCACCCCCGTAGGGACACTTTCGTTCAACTTTTTTAGCTGTTGAAAATGACCCAAAAAATAAAAATTTTCTGTCTATTCTTTATTCTTCTGTCTACTGTGCAATACCGGAAAATTTAAAAGGTTTCGTGTTGTATTTTAGATCGTACCACTATAAAATGTCCATAAAACCCATCGAAAAGTTTCAAGGATTTTACTGGACAGATTTGAAAACATTTTCTCTTCTTGTAGGTAATTTGGGCTGAAAATTAAGATTTCTGGTCAGACAGAATAAAGAAAAATCGGATTTCAGGTTTTTATTTTTTTAATTTTTTATATATCTCAGAAATTGGGCTTGCCAAAATGTTTTGGTGGTCAGGACGGATGAGTATCAATCTACGTGACTGTATATTTTGCTTAATTTCCCTAATTTTTATTAATGGTACATAAAAACTAAATACAGGTTCGAAATTTACGTAGGAAATTTTGCATTAGAAAATGAATTTAAAAGAATTAAGTGTTTTGGACATTTTTTTTTTAATTTTTCTCCGTACCCTCAGTCCTTAACCCTTTACTGTACAGAGGTCTTTTCTGAGACTGAACAAAATCGTCTGGCGTTAGCCAGAACAAAATCAGTAAAATTAAGACTGTGCGCTAAAGGGTTTTAATATCTAAACATGTTCAGTAGCAAATCAGATGTGAAAAATTGTGTCTCTTTGAACGTTTTGAAAGTATGTGGTATATATATATGTACAGGGTGTAACAAAAGTCCATTCTCATAGGGAAATAAAGTATCACAGAAATGAAAGAGAAAAACGAGCATGTACTGTATTAATTGGTAAGGTGATTCTATTGTTTGTAATGTATAGTTAAAACAATTTTCTCGTTCATTTTTGTTATATCTTATTTCCCTATGAGAACAGACTTTTGTTACACCCTGTATATACAGAAAAACAAGGAAAACAGAAATAAGAAATGCAATTTACAGTAATATTTGTTTTAAATTTACGAAAATAGATTAAAAAAAACCATTATACAAATGATAGTATGAATGACTGTCTTTACAGCAGTGAAACGTTTATGTCATAAAGTAATATACAGGGTGATCCCTAAAAGGTGTTCCCAAAAGTAAATTAGCGCACATTACTTTCGGAACTACCTTTTTGGATCACCACTAAAGTACTACAAAACAGAGCTGGGCACTTGCGGCATATTTTGCGGTACTGCGGTACTGCGGTACTACCGCACTACCAAACCGGCACCAAACCGGTACGCGGAAATTTGAATGCGGTAGCGGTACTGCGGTACTGCGTTATGCGGTTCCGGTTTGCGGTTTGCGGTAGTACCGCAGTACCGCAGTACCGCAAAATATGCCGCAAGTGCCCAGCTCTGCTACAAAATACTTCGCGAATTGAAGGAATCACCTTTTTCATAAATATTAAAGATTCAATTTACCGCAAGTTATTAACTTGGCTTTTTTTTTATGAGAAAATATTCCTTCACCATTTAGTGAGAATATCTCGCAAGATTATTAACAAATTGTCTGAACTGAAGAAGTACGTAAATGTTGTACATTTTGCAAAAGGCTGTATTGAATTAAACTGTTATACTAAGTAAGAATAGATCCATTATAGATGGCAAACATTTGAGAAGCCTCACATCTAGGTAGTAACTCGTGTAATATCCTGGACGCTTAGCATTTCATAACCTTTTTTTATAATATCTCGTTTACAATCGCCGGTAATATAAGCAATATTGCGGTAAAAGAGATAAGTCATTTTTCAACTTTGTGCAATATTATATAAAGTACTTTACTGCTTTTTCATACCAGAATTCTTGTATATGGGTTTACCCTGTAGAAAGATTCACTGAGTTAGTAATGAATCAATTAAGTTTCCGTTATAAGATAAAGGTGATGCTTCAGCAAACATAACCAAAGCTTATTTTTCTTACAGAAATGCGTGAATTTTTGCTTTAAATCTAAATTAAATAGAAAAAATAAATAAATTAAATAGAAAAAATAAATAATAATTGTTTGTTCGACCAAACAAAAATGTTCCCGATAATTATGGAAACAAAAGAGGCACGATTTTTTTTATAGGTTTCCCAAGTGATTTATTAACACATTTGTTTTCGACTCATTGGCATGATATATTTCTAACCAAAATGAGCATATCCTGACATTAATTACATTAGGGAGGGAAAAAGGGCTACTGAGAATGGCGTACGAACACCGGGACCAAAAAAGCCCTTAAACGAATGCAGTGAAAATGTATTTTAAAGAAAACGCCTTAATTTTTCTCCACCTACGGTGACGTCATATCACGTGTTTTGAATTAGCGGAATCACACCCATAGTACCAGAGTCGATGTGAGTCATTCCCACGAAACTGACGCCTTCGCCTCTGGACAGGATTTTAAACCTTAAGTAAGAATGAATAGAGATTATATTACGGAAGACTGAAAATTATGAGGGAAGATTTTTATTATAAAGACTTTGTTTTGGATGTTCGGAGCGTTCATTAATGAGCTTAGCGTTAAAACTAAGGTATTTTGCTTTTTAAACAAAGAATTATTAAGGACCGTTATGTTGGGTCGTTATGTTGGGTCCGTTATGTTGGGGCGAATCTCTTTTTCTTTTTTTTTTTTCATTTTTCATTTCACTGATGGCTTCTGTTTCAATTTTTGTTAACGATTACTCTCAGATATCCAATACTGGAACGTTACGCAATTTCACCTCCAGTAAACGTATATTATTTAAGCTTTAAGCCCACATTTTCTCAACTAGCTTTTCAGATACTAATGGGGTATTATCTGAGAACTGCCAGTAGTTTGAAAATCAATCTGCCGATAGCCTCTTGCTATAATAACGATGATAATGATAAGCTTTATTGGAGGGATATAAATCCCATAAAACAATATAATATTCTTGAAGGTAATAAACGATAAGATAAATCAAATAATAATAAATTTAAAACACTAAAAAATAGAACTAAAAGAGAAATAAAAATAAGACACGAACTCAAACAAGTAATAATAAAAGTACCCAAAACTAAGACTACAAAAAAAAAAAAAATAAAAAAATACACATAGCGACAGTACCAACATATATTTGGTAATTATAATGACGATGATAATGATAATAACAACGATAATGCTTAATGGCGGGAGACAGATTCCATAAAATAAAAAGGTAACAGTATCCATCAAGGTAATCAAGGTAATTATCCATCAAGGTAATTATACAATACATTTAAAAGTACATAAAAGGACGACGATAATAAAGAAATAACGATAATACACGTAAAGGAACGAGAAATAATAAAATTAGTAATAGCAGCTTCATAAAAACAAAAAGTATATGTAATGGAATGGCTAATGAAGGAGAGTTAAGTGGAGCTATAGACAAATACTTTCATACCAGGAGGTCCACAATCTAGAAGATATAAAGCAGGACTGATGAATAACTTAGACAATTGGATTGTCTGAGTTTTTAATTCTTTACATTAGACATTATTGACCGCGTCTCGTTACCTAGGGAGGCTCAGAACGTTGCGGTTAGCGAACATTTGAGAGGCTGAGCATCTTGGAGGTAACTTATGGAGCAGTCTATGGATTGTTGTAAAGCAAATTGAGGGTTCTGCAGAACCTTTCTTAAAGCAGATTTTCTGCACATAGATATTAGTAACATATATATATATATATATATATATATATATATATATATATATATATAGTCTTCAGATTAACGTAGCTCCTCCACACTACTTGAGTTTTATACGCTTTTGTGAAATCACTAAAAAAAAAAGTTTGTCAATAAATTTACAAAAGAACACCACGAAAATTTTGCGCTTCACATCTGAAGCCAGTGAGTCAAAATTTGTGAAGTTGCGTTTCAAATCTAAGTGCCTCGTGAACTTAAAGTAAATATTAAAGTCTGAATGACTTAAAAAAATTTTTTTTTCAAAATCTTTTTTAAGGATTACTATTTGTGTAGATTGGCTATAGGTATAGGTACGTTTCGATCCTACTTATTGTTAATTGGAGTTCTCCTCCCACGTTTTCACTTAATTTTTGAGCTGTTAACATTTCACGAGTGGTTTCATATTGATAGCAACCAGTGCACTGAAACAGACCCGGCCAGAATCTCACTATGCAATTATACTGATATTGCTTTGCGTACGTGGCGAACTATTCTGTTGTTCAAACTCGCAAGAAGTTTCTACCGAACTACTTTACATTACTACATGGGTATCATGTGTATCATTTCAGAATTTCGACTGCTCTGAATTTAAATTTGAACTTTGCTTGCAATCACATTAAATCACTAAAGAATTTTGGCCTACTTTTTAGTCTGGATAAAATTCCTTTCTCTTTCCTGTAACGAAAAGAACAGAACATATAAAAATATTATACGTCTTAAATCCATTTCAAACCAAACCTCTCCTTAGCAGCCGTTCGCATCCTTTTTAAGTCGAAGTAGTACTTTTTTACCACCTTTTTCTATGCACCACAGCCACCACCACCCAGGAAGGAAGGTGGTACCACCTAACTAAAACTGTAGGGAGGGGACTGTTGTGTTTGATTTGAAATTTCAACCTTATTTATTATAAAATATTCTACTTACTTTAATGATATTTATGAACATTTGTACTGAATCAAAATCTTGATTTTGGCGTTGCATTTTATCATTAAAAATTTGAAATTTACCTTAACGACAGATTAGATAGTACGCAAAACTATCAGAAAAGTTGCCATGTCAGAAAAGCATTTATTCATCTACAACTAATACTACTTTCTAAAATATTTTATCATCAAATTAGTTATCAATTAGCAAACTTATTCATAGCCCCTTTTGCATACTACCTTGCGGTATCCTCGGCAGTACAAGAACCACAGATTGGGAACCGTTGCTCCATGTAACAACTTTTAGTAATTTTTTTAACTGTGCTTGGTTAACCTTGGTTTTACTTCCTCCCTAACTGTTCATTCTCACGAAGCTCAAGCTTGTTGCTCCACCTTAGACTTACAGCTTAAAGTGGAATCCGAACCACGACCCATCACGGGTGGTCAGAAATTACAATGTCCTCGTCTCGACTCGAATTAACGTTCTCCCGATCAGCAGCCCAGAGACTTAACCACTAGGCACTAGGTTACCCACTTATCTATTAAATATGGAAGGATAAAGAGCTGGGTGAGCTGCCTGCCGCCTGCCATCACTAGGAATCGGACTCGGGGACCGGTGAATTCGTAGTTAGGGATGCTAACCAATACACTACCGAGGCTTTCTTAGATCTTCTAAAGGAAACAGTAAGATTCACCCCAACATGCTTTCAAATCTCTCTTTCTAAAATTGCTTTTGTATCACTTAATGTCATATTAGTTTACAGTATATTAACCGGTCAGTACTCACACCTTTGTGAGTAAATATACAGGGTGATTAAAAAATGTTAACACTTGTATGGGAAAGAATTATAGATGTCATCCAGTCAATACCACTAGAGATGTGCCTTAGGGATCTGGAAGCAACGTTTGGCCGCTTTCATACATGCATAGATATCCGTGGACAGCAAGTAGAGACTGTATGAAGCACTGTTTGCATCACAAAATATGTTTACAAATAAATTGGAAATAAAAAATAAAACCTCGTATAAGTGTTAACATTATTTGAATCACCCTGTATATAAAACTATTTGCGCTGCTCTATCAGACCCGGTGCGAATATTACCGGGTTAAATCTTTATATGTTCGTTTAGTCCATGTGACTCGAATACCAGTAGAAAGACTAGGACCTACTTCAATTACCCTTATTTAGATAGTTTACTGCAGGCGATGCATTCAGTTAGAACACTTTCATTTGTCCTGTTACGTTACTGTACATGTGTTCAACCCGTTTTTCTTATAGGTATCCTGTCTCTATTCACACACACACACACACACACACACACACACACATATATATATATATATATATACACTCTGTTTATCTTTCAACAGATGGCCATACATTTTCCTCTTCTCGCTTGATGTAAATATGTGCCGGTCCGTAAATCCGAATTATCAAAATCCGACCCAAAGTTTATGAATCTTATTCTCTTTAGGATGTCGACCAATGCTTCAAAATCGTTCTGAAGTATGTCGTATCGTTTTAAACTCTCGAAGTTCATAACTTTTATACTGACAAGATACTATAACAGTTATAAAAAAAAACATTACTTTCACAGACTGAGATTTAATTAAACGTGTGATATACTCTGTAATAAAATCTTCAAACCTCTTTCGAAATGAATTATGCATTTTCACTTCCCCCATCTTGAGAAATTATGACGTAAGAGATGATTTGAAATTAAACTGTTACCTTCTCCTCATCATCTTCTTCTTCAGTTTGAGCGTCGAGTTTAAAATAAGTTTTCCATTCTTTAATTGGTTTTGCCTTGTATAAAAGCGCTTCGTTCATTATTTATTAACACTTTAGCGCCCCAGTGTTACTTTACTGATTTTGTTCTGGGCCGGCGCTCCACTCGATTTTATTCAGTCTTGGGAAAGATCTCCGGGTAGGAAAGAGTTAAAGGAAAGCACCGCGCCAAACTTTCATTCTGATTGTGTAAATTTCTAAAACACTAAAAGGATTGGATGCTACAAAGAAGGGGAAGAAGTAAAAAGAAGAGTAGTGAGGTAGCAGTGAAAATCTTCATCATTATCAACCGACGTTTCAAAATATTACCTTTTTCATCATCATACACGTATCTAAATTGTGATAAAATAAATCAAAACGTCTAAAAAGTATATGTGATAAAACTTTTTTAAAATAAAACGTTAAATTCTGTTATTAGTGAATAAAAAATTAAAAAATAATTTAAAAAAAAAGAGAAATTACCATTTTAAAGTTAAAATACTGCAAATTAAATCTGACAATTGTGACACTTTCCATTACTGAAAATTAACTGAAATGAATACAAAAGAAACAAACTTTCACCTAATATGAATGCGGTGCAAGTGAAACTCAAGTGGAGAGAGAGAGAGAGAGAGAGAGAGAGAGAGAGAGAGAGAGAGAGAGAGAGAGAGAGAGAGAGAGAGAGAGAGAGAGAGAGAGTTACGAGTAGTTACAAGGAAATGAGAGAGCCGGAGCCACAACGGCTTTACAGCCGGCTCTAGGTGGCACCCGTAGATTTCGTTCAAACGCAGACCACTCACAGAGAGAAGAATTAGCACAGTAAAGCAAGAAGGCGCTCCCCTCCTCATCATCATCCCCGCCCACAGTGAGCAGCTTTGGAAATAAGAAAGCAGAAAACACCTAGCAATTTGCAGGAAAAAATAATTGCCAAAAAATATTTACAAAACAATTGGGAACTGAAAATATACACACGAACATCACTTACACATTTGAATATCAATTTACTAGAAATCATCTAATACTAGGTCAAGATTGCTTTTGAACGTATTGACAGAGGAGTTGAAAACGACTTCACGAGGAACTTTATTGTAATAATTGACAATCTTGTACGTGAACAAGTTACCCCAAATATCCGTATTGTACCGTTTGGTCGGTGGCGATCTTGTTCAGAAGTTTAAAAACCTGGATGAGTTCGTTTCTGAGTCGACGCTTCTCTAAGGAATACAAATAAGATCATAAGTCTACGATCATATGATTTGTGGCGAACGGCCGAGATTAGTTTCATCACTGGCTTGAATATTTTCAAGCCTTTGTATGGAGAGAGAGAGAGAGAGAGAGAGAGAGAGAGAGAGAGAGAGAGAGATAACCAGGCGACGTAGAAAAGCATCAGAAAACAAAATCAAAGGAGTCACAAAGAGGAAGAGAATTTATTCATTTATTTACGAAGACCCAATTGTATGTAGCACTCAAAAGCAGAACTGCTAAAATTGAAATTCGGACACATATTGTAACATTAAATAAACAAATGTTAACTGAGTTAAAGTTGTCAAACATCAAAGCTTTATTGTCCAACTTGTAGCTCAGTTTCACACTTGTATGGTTACGCAAAATATAATAATAATAATAATAATAATAATAATAATAATAATAATACTGTATATGTACAACGAGAGTAACATGAAGGGCGGCTAAATTGGCTGTTAAGTCTGTTATATTTTTTGGTGTTCTTGAGCGAATTTACAGCTTTTCTACGCGGCGATAGTCTATCCTCGAGGAAAAAAAAGCTCCAAGATTTACCGTGAAGAAGCTGTCTGGCACTCACTTGGAGTGTCACATGACAGTGCAAATGCACTTCGGTGTTAGCTGAAGTAGATGCATGATACTCTCAGTGCGCTTGTTCTTGGCTGTTAAGTCTGTTATATTTTTTGGTGTTCTTGAGCGAATTTACAGCTTTTCTACGCGGCGATAGTCTATCCTCGAGGAAAAAAAAAGCTCCAAGATTTACTGTGAAGAAGCTGTCTGGCACTCACTTGGAGTGTCACATGACAGTGCAAATGCACTTCGGTGTTAGCTGAAGTAGATGTATGATACTCTCAGTGCGCTTGTTCATCACGCTGTTCCAAAGAGTGAGTTATTCTCTGCATCACTGTTGGTATCATCACTGTTGGTATCATCACTGTTGAGATAAGTCTGTCTGTTCGAGGGAAAGTGAAAACAAACTGGCCAGGTTCAGATGTAATGTGGTTTGTTTTCTCTTTGTTTCGTATTCAAACTTTCTGAAACCGACTTCGAACCCACTTGGTAAAATGAACCACAGTGTCCATTACAAATTTGAGAAAAAGAAGTGGCTTCGAAGAAAGGGCTTTAGTTTTAAGATGATTTTAAGGAAAAGAAGGAGCTTTCTTTTGATGGAAATGCCAAGGACCAGTCGAAGGACAATCTAACACGGTCATGGTTTCAAGGAAAACTCCTTCTTCCATTGTGTATGGGTAAAAACTTTTGTAGGAATGACATCATGTAATGAAAATGTTTTTGATAGGTCATTCATGGTACTATAAAGAGGAGTTCTTGTAATTTTAAGGTGTAACTTAGATTTATAAGGCAGTTGTACTTGTAGTTCCTTCCCTCTTTTGAGGAGTGCGATGAAAAGGAGTTGCACCACAAAGGTCACTTAAGGGTGTACGCGTTCGTTTTCGACAAAAGTGAGTTTAGGTTAGGTTTGGTCAGGTCACAAAAGTGGTTTGGTAGGTTAGGTCAGATCAGATTAGTTCACCTAAGATAAAAGTTAGGTTAGGTCAGGTCACCTAAGACAAAAGTGAGGGTAGGTTAGGTCACCTGAGGTCGTGTTAGTTTTCGACAAAGGTGAGGTTATGATCAGTAACTTGTAATTGTTCTCCGATAAAAGTGGCTGGATTAGGTCGAGTTTTCCTATAAAGAAATATAGTAAAGTTAGTTGTTTTTCATCTCGTCAGCAAATGTAAGCAATGTGGTAAAGAGAGTCACGGTTACTCCCACTATTTACTGAGGAGGTAAAGAGAGTCATGGTTACTGTGGCTATTTACTAACAATGTAAAGAGAGTCATGGTTACCCTCGCTATTTACTGACGAGGTAAAAAGAGTCATAGACGGATCAACTGCCAAACATTCCCCGATGTTAAAATCCTCCGATGTTAAAATGACATTCCCCGAGGAAAGGCGAAGGAAGATCAGAAGACATTACAATTAGGAAAGAGAGGATGAGAATTCATCAACGAGAATTTTTCTATCCATTTCTTGACAGAGCAGTTGAAAGTGTCACCGAAAGATTTGATCAGTTCGAGAAGTTCAATGATTTATTTCCTTTCTTATTCAGCGCCAAAGAAATGAAGAATCTTGTTCACGAATATATTAATGAATCGAAGTGCGATCAGTTTGTGCTGTTAATAAAGGTGACATGACAGTAGAAATTTGGTCCGCGGTTCGAGCTTTTCCACCTTATGTTGCTTAGTCTACTAGGGCATGCTTGACTAATCTTTCGGGAATGTGCTTGATCTGTATCCGCACATGGCATGAACAAAACCATTGAATCGATATCCAGCACTCATTTTTATGTACTCTCGCTTTCATGTTACTGCCTATATATTTTGACTTTCCTCTGCAGTCAGTGATGTTGATGTTGAAATTTTGCAGGTGAACCAATAAGGTGTGGCACAGCCTCTTACTACTGATATCATTCACAACTAAAAAAAACGAGAAAATGCCCAAATATGATTATACCTTCACTTAGCTATATGACTATGTGAAGCGTTAGTATGACTGACATCAAGTGAACAGTCTATGACAATTGCAAAATTCTTAGCTGCATGAACTTTCTTCAAAATCACCTTGAAGCAATGATTACTGTCACCATCAATTCGTTTTGGATGTTCTTGCTGAGATAATGATTGGCGATATCCTTGGTTCGATTCGCTAGCAAATCAACTTCTCAGAAGTTATTATTGCGTGGATCATTGCGCTTTTCTACTAACTGATAGAATGCCAAATTTCTTTCAGCCACGTGAGAAGCAATAGCTAGTGGGCAAGTCTAATGGATATCCAGTACTCCCTCTCAAGTGAGAGCATCGTCATGTTGACATGTCAGCGTTGGCTTTGTTCTGTACAGCTGATAGTAAACGTCGCTATTTCATCATGTTTTTACCATGAGTTCATGTCGCTTCAGTAAACGTGAACAGTTTTTGCCAGAGAATGCATCGAACGATGCAAAGCGGCCAAACGATTGAGAAAAGATCAGCCAAGTTCGGAGAATGCGATCACCGTTCTTCGTGTGAATGTAATATTAATGCTTACATAGTGACCACCCGACTCAAATAACCACCTTTCCACGATTCTGACAAAAATCATATATTTGCAATATAAAATTTCTCAGTATGGTGACCACCTGCATATCGTCAAAAGTGACCCGTTTTACCCAGCTAAAAATAGTCTTTGTTCAAAATTTAACCTCTTAAAGTGACCATACGAATTTAGTAAAAGACAATGGTCTTACAACTTAATCCTGTCATAACTCGGACCAAATGTATAATTTATAAAAAACTGTATTCACAGTTTTGAGGTCTTAGAAGTATTATTCAACTAATTTCAGAAAATGATGTAATTTTTTAAGAAGAAAAAAGAAGAAACGGTGAAGAAACCGCGGAGGCGGTACAGCACACCTAACCTCTTAGAAGCTGTTTTAGATCACGAGAAAAGGAAACGGCCAAGAATGTTAAGAGAAGAGGAAGGATTGAGTTGTGTGTTGTTAAAGGTAAGGGGATAGTCGTGTGAAAGATAGTAGATTGATGGGGGAACTGAGTTTATGAGGCATTGAAAGCCACAAAGTTTTCTCTGCTCCAATCAGATATAGCAGAAAGATCAGAAGTCAGATGTCCAATAGCCGTCCTACGCGAATCATGAAGCGACTTCTGTGAGGGACGCTTTGGGAAGCGGGTGGAGAAGTGAAGAGTGGAATCATCGACATAGGAGTGAATAAGACAGGAAGTGCGAATTAAAAGATCATTAATAAATAAAAGGAAAAGAGTGAGTAACAGGACAGAACCCTGAGGAACCACTGTTAATAGCGTTAGTAGAAGAACAGTGGCCATCTACAACTGCAGCTATAGATCGGACAGAAAAGAAATTAAAGATGAAGGCACAGATAAAAGGATAGAAACCGAAGGAGGGCAGTTTCGAAATTAAAGATTTGTGCCAGACTCTATCAAAAGCTTTCAATATGTGCAATAGCAAAAGTTCCACCGAAATCCCAAAAGGAGGATGGACAAGAGTTAGAGAGATATACATGAAGTTCGCCAGTAGAGTGTCCCTTACGGAATCCATACTGATGATCTGAAAGAATATTGTGAGAAGAGAGGTGTTTAAGAATCTTCTTATTAAGGATAGATTCAAAAACTTTAGAAAGGCAACAAATCAAAGCAATTGGACGATAGTTGGAGGGTTGAGAGCGGTCGTCTTTCTTTGGGACAGGCTGAATGAAGGCGAACCTCCAGCAGCAAGGAAAAGTACCAGATGAGAGACAAAGACGAAAGAGTTTGCCGAGGCAGGGTGTCAGCACAGAAGCACAGTTCTTAAGAGCAACAGGAGGAACACCATCAGGACCATACGCCTTCCTAGAGTTGAGTCCAGATAGGGTAGAAAAAAACATCTTTAGAAGAGATTCTAATTTCAGACATAATAAAGTCAGAGGGGGGAGGAGCTGGAAGAACAGCACCGGAATCGTCCAGGGTTGAATTGTAAGCGAAAGTTTGAGCGAAGAGTTCAGCTTTGTCAGGAGAAGAGACGGCAACTGAGCCGTCGGAATAGAAAAGAGGAGGGAAAGAAGAGGAAGTAAAGTTGTTGAAGAGGTTCTTAGCTAGCTGCCAGAAAGAGCTAAAGAAGAATTAGAATTGGATAAATTTTCACATTTTTGTCGGATGAAGGAATTTTTGGCAAGTCGAAGAACAGATTTTGCACGATTCCGGGCAGAAATATAAGCCGAGTGAAAGTCAGGAGTTGGATGGTGACGGTACCTTCTGAAAGCCTTAGCATTAGAACAAGTAAAGTTAAACCAAGGTTTTTTGCATTAGTAGGAGGAATAGAATATGGAATGTACGCCTTCATGCCCGAGAGAGTCACCTCTGTGATGCGCTCTGCACACTCAGAAGGGCCCCGGCCACGGAAGCAGTAATCATTCCATGGGAAATCGGAGAAGTATTGCCTAAAGGCCTCTCAATCAGCGGCGCCGAACTGCCAAAAGCGTCTCCTCTTGGGAGGAGCGAAAGCTCGAATTGGGGCGATAGGACAAGAAACAGAGATAAGATTGTGATCGGAGGAGCCCAACGGAGAGAAAAGTTTCACAGAGTAAGAAGGATGAGAGGTAAGAAATAAATTCAGAATGTTGGGCCTATCTTCAAGGCAATCGGGCATACAAGTAGGGTGCTGTACAATCTGCTCTAGGTCATTTAGGATAGAAAAGTTATAAACTAGTTCACCAGGGATGTCACATAAGCCGTAGCCAGAGGGTATAGAATTCGGAAGATTCGAGTTTGGGAATACGAGAACAAGTTAGGTCATTGCGTACATATACGCAACATTCACCTTTGGAGTGAAATTGAGTACAGTATAGAGAAAGTAAGAGGGTACAGAAAAGGGTTGCTGTCAGTCGTTCCAGACACCTGAGTTTCATTGAGGAAAAGAAGATGAGGTTTAGAGGAGGAGAGGTGGTGTTTAATAGATTGAAAATCTGAGAAAAGGCCACAAATGTTGCATAGGTTTATGAAAATTTACGCTAAATGTAGTATATATACATTAAGGGAAAATCAGAGAAGGTTTTAGTACCACACCCGCCCCGCCCAGTTCCCTCGCAGCTGGCGTTCTAGGATATATTATATACCTCGTAAGGATAGAAGTCTTGTACGTCGATACCTCATCGCGCATAGGTCAGGCTCGTTGCTTTTATTCTAGAAATGACTTGGTGAGGGAGAGAATCGTTTTCTCGAGGTTCCCCATTTAATACAACTAGGTACACCCGGCTCATCTGGAATTGTCCTATGCCAGATATCTAGTCTTCTTTTGAAGATTTCCACATCAACATCGGTAGAGTTTCGAATTTCTATGGGTAACCGGTTAAATAGAATTGACCCTCTGACAACAAAGCTATTTTCCTTCAAGGTTTAGGATATTCCCCTTCTGTCCTATAGTTTGGGAACACTCCACAGTTTGACTTTCTTATTTTCCAGTGCTCTTTGGATGGTTTAGGCCCGGATTAAATTTGAAATTAGAACTTCATTTATTTTCCATTTTTCATATGTATATTATGGTGTACCTCTCTTTCTTCTTCTTCTTTCCAGTGACTAATAGATTCAATGTACGTAATCTTTCGCAGTAATTCATTAGGTTTTTGCATCCATTGATCGTGACTGAAAATTTTCCGAGTTTCTCCTAACCAACTAATTTCTTTCTTTTATATGGGGACGTTAAGACAGGAATATTCCAGTTTTTGGTATGATCAGTGTTTTCATCAAAGGAATCATTATATATATATTCTTGTCCCTCCTTTTAAAGGTTCTTAGTATTCATCCATTTGTTCTTTTTGCCTCGTTGGATGCTGTCTTGTCTCGTGACACAAATTTCGCATCATCAGTCAGGATTTCTTGCCCATTTGGGGTATAGTATAGTGTATTTTTACCTTATTTCTGTATTTCCGCACGGTATATTTTTCTGTATTTTAAGAGCTAAAAGAAATTTGGTGTTAAATTTCATAGTATTGTCCTTTGACCATTTGTATATTTTACTCGTGTCCATTTGTGAGGACTTATGGCACCCGAATATATACTTTTTCTGCTAATATATATATATATATATAAAAATATATATTGCTTCCTGCAATTTCATTTCACATTTAAATTTCTACGAGACACTTCGTTCACAACTTTCTCCCCAACTTCTTTTTAGCATTCAAGGAACTCTTCCTATATCTTAATGTACGTTCATTTTATCTTGAAAAATGAAGAAAAAGACGAACCATCGTGAAATAGTTTTTCGATACACCGAAAAGTTTCGTTCATCCAAAAGATGAAGACAATACAAAGAAGATTTGGAAAGATATTTGCTCATTTTGTTCCTGTAGTCCAATGAAGAATCTAATAAAAAGAATTTTTGGGAATACGAACTGATAAGAATTTATTTGGGCTATTGACGGTCGAGTCGAAGAAAACGGGATTCTTGCGTGGTATTTGCTTTGCGAGAAGATTTGTCATCATTTGAATTTACTTAACTATTCTATTATATCTTAAAGCAAAATGGGTGTTTGCTTTCGAGTAATATTACATCTTTTCTTCCTTTCCTATTATGTTGTTCATAACTCGAATCATGAAGAAATAGTGTAGAAAGGAAAGAGAATTTGAGAAAATATGGGAAAATGGACTTGATACAATGAGAAATATCACAGATTCTCATATTTCTTACGTAAATAACTGATTTAAAGATTAGTTACCCCCATTAAATAATAATCTTGATTTATGGTATTAGCTTTTGTGTGGAAATTAATGAAGCAATTATTTTCCCAATAAGGTCAAAGATGTTTTAATTTTGTTAATATTAAATGCGTTATCATGAATGCATATTTGTCTTAGAGCGTAAAATTAAATGTCCCACGCGTGGTAAAGCTTCGCATTTAATTACGCTTAATTGATAGCGGCAGTATCCGACATACTAAACGCTAGGGATTAGCAGTGTGCCGTGTACTACTTAAAACTTAAGCATCGAGATAATTGCCGAGAACGAGCGGATTGCTTCCTACTCAGAGTCATTCCTATTTCCATTCGCGGTCCACAGATGGGAGTTGGTTGCTTGAAGTGAAAATTTCAAATGGGGAGGGGGGGGAATAGTTTCCCGATTTGCTGTAGGATAGGTTAACGAGAGTGCTGTGACGCAATTTTTTTATGCAAGAAGGGGGGGCCAAGGGCGATCGCTCGCAAAAATGGCCCCATTTCTCCCCGACGGAAGAAGAAGAAGAAGAAAAAGAAGAAGAGAGCCGAAATCAAGGTTCAGAGGGTCTGAGGGGATTTTCTATAAAAATCTAACTTAAAGTGAGAAATCGTAGAGTGGGAATGTGGGCATGGAAATGGATCGATTTGAGAATTGCTTCCTTTGAGAATTTCTCACTTTTGGACGACGAATGAAATGGGTATGATCAAGTTTGGAAAGAGACAGAGTCATAACTGTGATGCCAATACAAAATTCCATGGTATACCCCTGCATGCCAAGAACTAAACATAATGCTTTATTTTATGGTCTGTTTCTCAAATAGCGGCGTGTAACCTTTTTCACTGGGTCATATTGTAGTCATGTTCATTATTCGAACGGGTGTCCTCTTCATTTGAAAGAGGGAGGGAGAGACCAACAGAACCGCACAGAATACCTGAAAATTGCAAGTAAATAAATGCACATATAAATTACATCTCAACTGCGTTAACTCAATTAACTCATGTTAAATCTGTCTGTCTGTCTGTCATATCTGTATGTCTGTCTAGCTGCCTGTCTGTCTGTCTATTTGTCTCTCTATTTGTCTGTCTGTCTGTCTGTCTATCTGTCTGTCTATCTGTCTTACATCATATACTCCCTCCGGTATACTATACCAACGTAAAAATTTGACCCATTGAATCATTATAGGAACTTGTCCTAAAAAAAAAAATTTTTAGGACGAGTAATTTTATGTTTAAAACAAAACTGAAAGTGATTACAAGTTTTATGATTAATTAAATATTACATTAAATTCTGCAACGAGGAATCATCCTCAACTTTCAGGCAAAATTTTCTTGGCGTCCAATTTTATTTTGTAATTTTTTTTTTTATTACTTTTAACATTTTTTTTGATTAAATTTAAATTTACTTCATAAAAGTATAATTTTTAGCAGAAATTTAATTTTAAGCTATTAACTGACAAAATTTTAATATACTGTATATATATATATATATATATATATAGCGCCTCGGTGGTGTAGTGGTTAACGTCACTGACTACGAAATTATCGGCCCTGGGATCGAGACCTGGTGACGGCAGCCGGCACGCAGCAAAATTCAGCTGTTCATCCTTCCACATAATAAAGGAAGTGGTTGGTAGATAAATGGGTACCCTGGATAGCCTAGTGGTTGAAACGTTGGGCTGCTGATGAGGCGTGGTTCTGATTCCACGTTAAACTGTGGGTCTAAGGTGGAGTGAAAAGCTTGACCTTCGTCAGAATGACCAATTCGGGCGGAAGAAAACCAAAGTTACCAAAGGTACACACACATATATATATATATATATATATACACACACATTAAAAATAATATATAATACACACACACACACACACACACACACAGTGGTGCTCATAAGTATTCGTACAGAGAAATATTTCAGTTATATTCGTCCTTATCTTTTGTGCCATTGTACAGGATAGTTACGTAAAGTTTACTGTTCCTTCGTTTGGAAAAAATTAACAAAAAAGTAGAAAATTTAGTTTAATTTGAACATACAGGGTGAGCGAAAAGTCCCTGTGCACCTGCAAGAAGTGTAGTGAACCTGTACATGCACTGTGTTGGAAGTGGACAGGTGCACAGGGACTTTTCACTCACCCTGTATAATATAAAACATCAAAGAATTTGAGGAAAGTAAAAAAAAAGTTAAAATGCAACAGTTTTGTAAAAGTATAACCCTATAATACAGGGTGTTCAAAAACAAAAACGCAACCCAAAATAGAAAAGAAAAGGGTAGGTTACGATGATACATGCATTCTCCAATGGGTTGTAGAGGCGGGGCCACCAGCTTGACCTCCGTGTGAAGAGAGACAAACGCACGAAACAGCATAAGGTTCATAAGGTTGCGTTTCTTTTTGAACACCCTGTATAAGTAAAGAAAATCTAATCTTTGCATCTTATAACGTCTCATAAAAAAAGGAAAGATCTTCGATAAACGTGTCCATTTATGCATATTTTTACACATGTTTAATATCCGAATAATTTTTACCCTAAACACGCATCAACGTTTCCATCCAAGAACGTGTTGGACACTTCAAGGACATGCTTTAGAGATTCAAGATTTTTCGGTTAAACTGTACGTAAGTTTCAAGCTTTTATAAACTCACTTCTTTACTCTCTCGCGAAGTGTATTGCGACCTTTTCGCGATTGTTTGCGAGATTAGACATCTGATCGACTTGACATTCTATATATAAGTATAGTGTGAGTTAAATTAAGTTAGGTTAGGTTAGGTTAGCATAGTTTAGGTTATGCTAGGTTAGGTTAAATTAGGTTTTTTAGAGCATCGATGTTACGGTTTTGTCGACCCGATAAGCATAGATCCATTATTTGCTAAATTGAGAGACATATTGAAGCATGGTGGAATGTCTTGTACAACACTCGAAAGAAGAAAGTTAAGGTTTTAAAATAAAGCCAAGCGGGTTGCTATAGAGCTAATATTTAAGAAGGTATGATTTTTTTTTTTAAGTTAGTCGTGCATAACTTTTGGGAAACCCTGTACATATATATATAATATATATATATATATTCGTATTTCATTAGAATAAAAAATAATACATTTTAATACATATCATTTTAATACATATTCTTTCAAATTTTGATATAGGAATACAAGAAAAGATGAATTTAAAACAAAAATCAGGAAAAGAAAATTAAAAACCCTCCAAAAATTACCCCCCCCCCCCCCCCGGCAGGAAAAAAAAAATTGTGCCAAAATTACACCACTTTTGACTCGTCATTTTCCCAATTAACTCGACGCAAAAAACGAGACAATTATCCCCTTAATTTTGACTCCGCTTTTCCATTTATATCATTTATATTTCTTCCTATTTGGATTTCTTCAGGTCTTTGTTATGTTAATTTTATCGGTACACAATATAGACCCGGCCTTTGTTTTTTTTTGTGCGGAGGGGGGGGGGTGAAGGTGAGAAGAGGAGGGAAGGTGAGGGGGGCGGGAAAGTGAAAGGGGGGGAGGGAAGGTGAGGAGGAGGAGGGGGGGAAATAAACCCATATGTAGGAAATATTTTAGGAATTATAGTTGTACAATTTGTAATTTACTAAAAAAATCTAAATCTAAATTTACTAAATTACTAAAAAATCGGGGTAAAAGACAAACATGCCACTCAGTTTAAAATTTTTTCTTTTGGTTCAGCCTGTTTCTGAAGGTTGTTTTTTTTTTTTCTTCGCAAAAACTTTTTCCTTCTTTCTTTGTTGGTATAAAATTTTTTTCCAAGGAGCTAAACTAAGTTTGAATTCCTTTAATGAAGACAAATAGTGTTAGAAAACTTCTAGAAAGCAGTTCATTATATATATATATATATATATATATATATATATATATATATATATATATATATATATATATATATATATATATATATATATTGTGTATATATTATATATATATACTTCACGAAAGTACCACGTGAAAAATATTTATGATGAATAAAACCAAGAAGGAAAGGAAACAGAGTGGTGCTCAAGCGCTTTCGTCTAATGACATCCTCAGGAACACTGAAGTAAATAAAGAGTTCAAGACTATATATAGGCTACAAAAAAAAAATATATAGATATATATAAATAAATAAAGAAATAAAACTTGTGGGAGGAGCATACACATACACATTTGTAAGGAAAACTACCAATTTTAGCACTTTGCCCGAATTCAACACAAGTTCAAATGGATTGTTTACAACCAATTTTATAGATAATGCCTAAATGATATATAGGTCACAAAAAAAAAATAAAAATAAAGAAATAAAAATAAAAATAAATTGAAAAATAACAAATTTAAGAGGAGCATACAAATTTATAAGGGAGCAATTTTAGCACTTTGCCCGAATTCAACACAAGCTTAAATGGATTGTTTACAGTCCGAATAAGTAATGGTAAATGACAAACACTATAGTTTTTCTTTTTCATGATGTAGCTTCCCTCACCAGCTATCTGCAAAGATCATGAAACGGACATGTTATGTGCTTTGAAAAGTGGACGCTCAATTTTGCCAGTTGAGGGTTAAGTTTTGGTTTTTGGCTAAAAATACAATAGTTACCCCTTTTTCTTTGATGTATTCAATCCGATGCGAATGAAACGAGTCTTTTGCTTATATTGTGGTTCTGGATATAGTAGGCTAGGTGTAGCTGTAACCCCTAGATCCTGTCCCAAAGCTGGATGCTATCTGCTTTGCAGATAGCTGGTGAGGGAAGCTATATTTTTGGGGCCTCTTTACGAATGACCCACGTCGGGCTAACATCATGAAAAAGAAAAAACTATAGTGTTTGTCATTTACCATTACTTATTCGAACTATAGTGGATTTAATTTCCCCAGAAGAGTTCCTTGTTCCATGCACGGTCTGTGTGTATCATATATATGTATATATGTATAGAAACGACGTAAGTATAGAGGAGTGTTCTGCACACGAGGAAGAGAAATAACGAACAAATGAAAAATGAGGTGACCGCCCGGGAATCGAACCCAGGATCTTCCGATTGCCGGTCAGATATGCTACCACTACACCACGGGCCTCGATCAGTCAGAAGTCGCAATTCTCCTACATAGGGCAGAAACCAATGCCTTGAGAGGGCACCCTCGCAAATCGTGAATATGTACATTTAACTGCAATGACCACGCAGTATATTAATGTATAGAAACGACGTAAGTATAGAGGAGTGTTCTGCACACGAGGAAGAGAAATAACGAACAAATGAAAAATGAGGTGACCGCAATCGGAAGATCCTGGGTTCGATTCCCGGGCGGTCACCTCATTTTTCATTTGTTCGTTATTTCTCTTCCTCGTGTGCAGAACACTCCTCTATACTTACGTCGTTTCTATACATTAATATACTGCATGGTCATTGCAGTTAAATGTGTGTGTATATATATATATATATATATATATATATATATATATATACACACAGACACACACACACACAGATACTGTATATATATATATATATATATATATATATATATATATATATATATATATATAAGGCGAGTGAAAACACCAATCGACCAGGGGAGAACTTCGGGAGGTAGGGAGGGGACGTTAGGGAGGAGACAGGGCGTACTGGAACTCCCGTTTCTCCTGTCACTATCCTCCTTAGCTGATCTTTTTCCGTGTCTCATCTACCCTGTGAGCAGTCCAGCATACTCTCAAACACACCCTTCTCTCTCTATTCCTTACTACACATACATGCATATTACACACTACACAATCTTTTCAAAATTTATGGAAAAAAAAAAATAGCATAATCGAACCTGGGAGACCTTGTTTTGGGCTCTCTCCTTCTTCTGTGTAGGGGTCACTTTTGCAGGCGCTCGCCCTTGGCCCACCTCCTTCCTATATAAAAAACAACAACAAAACTTGACTATATATTTTATATAATTTGACCCTTAATCTTTTGGCTTTACTGGGCTCTCAGATTAATTAGAGATAAAATACATGATATATAAGTCACATTTAAATTATAATTAATACGCAAACGAACCAATAGTAAAAATACAGTGTATATTAATTATAAATTATTATTATTACAGATATGAAACAAATACAGACAAAGTCACTATTGTAGATATGATGGGAAATACAAAAACAATACAACGAATTCATAGTTAGACACGAGAAATGAACAAATAATAGAGTAATGTACATTTAATCCTGGATTTTTATTAATATCCTATTATTAATCGGGATTTCAACTTAATCTTGAAGCGAATTTACGTTTAAAATATATATTTTCTTTTGTATCGGCATTTTGTATCGGCGCTTTTGCGGGCGTTCGCCCTTGGCCCCTCTTTACTGCATAATAAAAATCATTCCATAGTTTCAGTCCAATGAAAATGGAGTAATTTCTGAGAGGAAGACAATCTAAATTGAGGAATAACAACATGTTCTGATCTATTTCTAGTCTATTGAATTTCTTTGATGAGTTACAAAATATTTATTTACCCATTTTAAGTTAACGATTTTCTTCTTACATTTTTAAATAAAAATAAAATTTATCACTTTAATTACGTCTTGGATCTTTAATAGTTTTAGCTTTTTAAAGAATACGTTTGAATGATCATATGGAAATCGGCATCAGATTGTTCATTTTTCGATAACAAAGATACTGTCTTGAAGCGTCGTTGTTTCGCGGAATTATCCCATACAAAGGCGCAATATATCCGTTATATAAGGAAGGAAAAAAGTCAATAAAACACGTTTAAATATTATAAGTAAAATCCATGAAATCATATAATTGGGTGTCTAAGCATCTCGATAACACTCAACCTTGATTTTTTACTTTCTTCTTCTTCTTCTATGGGGGGGGGGGGGGGGATGCACTTTTGAGGGCGTTCGCCCTTGGCCCCTCCTTCCAACATGAAAAAAAAATTCTACCGCAAAATTCTTGTCTCGTATTACACCAAAATTTTTGTTACAGCGCAGAAGGTTGACAAAAATAAATAGACACCAGAATGCTTGTCCTCAAGAACAAATGGCAAAGCTCATGAATGGAATCCCAGAACGTGCGTGTGTGTGTGTGTCATGTCAGCTTTACGTAATGTAAAGGGGAAAGCAATACGATTTTAAATATATTGATTTAATAAATCTGCTATTATTTATTGACTTTTATTATCATATCCAAAATTATAAGAAAACTAAATGTGTCTATTTACTTTTGTTATCTCTCTGTATATTCCTTTACATCGATTTCATCACATTTAGTTCATCAAAATACACATTTCGTTTATTAATAAAAATCATAGAATTTGTTTCATTGGTATTTAGAAAGTTTATTGGAGGTCAACCATTTCATCACATTCATTGTTTCAAATATATTCTTAGCTGAATTAACATCTTTGTAAGAAAAGATGCGGAAGCATCTAAGAAGGTGCAGGAGGCCAGGCTGAGGTGGTATGGACACGTCAGGAGAAGAGAGGAGGAGTATGTGGGGCGCAGAGTGCTGGAGATGGAGTTGCCGGGACGGAGAAGAAGACGAAGACCGAAGACGAGATGGAGGGACTGTGTGGTGGCGGACATCAGGGAGAAGGACTTGGAGGAGGACGTGGTATACGACAGAGGAGAGTGGAGAAGACGAACGAAAACAGCGACCCCATGTAAGATGGGATAATAAGCTGCGGAAGAAGAAGAAGAACATCTTTGTAAGAAAAGGGCACAGTTATATCACCTGCGAATATTATGAAGTTACGTATATCGGAAGAACGTGGAAGGTCATTTACATATAATAAAAATAGCGGTGGATCCAAGATCTAACCTTGTGGTACACCATGTTTAACAATCATTTTAGTTGAACAGACTCTTTTAACTGATACAAATTATACCTATTGATACTCAACCAGTTGACTCTGGAACAACCTTCCTCAATCCATCGTTTCCCCTGTCCATGATTTCCACTCTTTCAAACGCAGTGTCCAGTTATCTCGAAAATTCTGGGCCTGATTTCGCCTCTCTCATTCTCCTTCTATGGGTGGGTGGGTATTTTTCCGGGCGCTCGCCTTTGGCCCTCCTTCCTGCATACAAAAAGCTTTTAAACTAATCACTCATAATTCTCTAAAGCCATAACAATATAATTTGTTAAGTAGAATATTATTGCCTATTATATCAGAGGCTTTACTGAATCCATAAATAGAGAAATCATTATTTCTTTGTTCTCTTTAGTGACATATGCACTTTCCATAAAATTGAAAATAGCCATTTCCGTTGTTTTATTATTACGGAAGCCATATTGATTTGGAGGTAATAAATTGTAGGATTCAAAATATCGCTACATTCTACTTTTTACAATTTTTTTTAAAGATTTTACAGATAATGAACACACGGCTTGTAATTTGTTGCTGGGGCAGGATCGCCTGCCTTAAACAAAAGTATAAGCGAACAATTTTTAGCATATTCCTTTGGAAAATATTTTGGTTGATAATTTGATCCATGATCATGGATTTGCAACACTTTGGGCGAAACTGTTTCCTTCTTAAAGGAAAACAAGTATTAAAAATATGAAGTAGGGAATCATAGAAGAACTTTGAACATAATTCTACATCATTCGTAGTCAGAGAGAGAGAGAGAGAGAGAGAGAGAGAGAGAGAGAGAGAGAGAGAGAGAGAGAGAGAGTATATAAGGAACTAAATAAATATTAAATATACATTTTTAGAGGAAAATTACTCAATCGAATTCGTTAGGTTTTTAAGAGCACTAACCCTAGAGCTTGCTTGCATGGTCTACTTAACAGTTTGAATGGGTGACCATCCTCTGAATTTAGAACGATTTATATGGTCTATTTATATGTTTTTTTTAAACTTTATATGATTCGGATTCCACGTAAAAGCTATAGGTCCCTCTATTACTTGACATTTGCTTTTACCGAGGTTAAACAACACCAGACATTATTAATATTTTACTGAATGCATCATATGGTACCTATTTGTATACTGAAATTAAGACACCACTAGTGATTTAGGCATACCCCTTAATTTTAGAGTTTCCATTGAAAGGTGACTGTTGTTGGTAATAAGAAGAATACAGACAAAATTACTTCATCAACAGTTTTCGCAACATACTTTGAAAGATTTGCGTTTAGAATATTGAAATATAATCCTAATTTTTTTTGTTTTCTTTAGATCGCGGGCAACTTTGAAGGTTTTGTTTAAACTTAATTTAAAGTTTGAATCCTGACAGATCAAAGCGCTTCGTGGAAAAGGTTTTCGACTTTAAAATTACACCTTAACTCGCTATGGTCATAATCTTCTGAGTGTATACTTTAAGTTCTTCAAAGAAACATCCAAAAAATATCTTGGGCAAATCTAAGAACACTTTGATAAACTTTGAAACCATAAAATTCCTTTCTTTTCCACTGAGAGAAAGAGAGGAAACAAAAAAAAACCTTAGTCATAAGAAGGGTCCTAAATGTTTAAGAGGGCGTAAAAGCTGTCTAAGACGCTTTTGTCTTTAACTACATAATTAAGCGTAAATGCCAAACATTTGACTCACTCATACTGTTTATATAAATGTACTAGCGGAGCGACCGGCGTTGCCCGGGTGGAAGTTGAACGTTATATATATATATATAATATATATATATATATATATATATATTATATATGTTATAATGTTTCAGACCAGCAAAGACCCTAGGATCCACTCATGGCTGGTCTACATAACTGTGTTCGTAATTGTGCATTGTGTATGTCCTCCGTGGTGGCGGAGGGGACCTACAATTTTACGTGGGTTCCGAACCACAAGAACATAAGAAATTTATGTAAGAACTGCCTGTACATTGGCAACGACCAATTTTTACAAACTAATAATTTTCAATTTAAAACTAATTAATTATCGATTTAAAACTAAAGATAGAATCTCTGGATTCAGAGGGTCAATCATAATAGACTACTATCCACAAATATGTTACACTCTATATCTATTTATAAACGACATGCAAATATATCAGATCCAAAGAATCCAGTCAATTTCATTACGGTTTCCATCAATACTAGTACCTTGCCAACCAAAAATAAGTCACGGTCCATATCGATTGCGAACCAAGTCAAAATTTACCACCATATACATTACAATATATATACTTAGGAGGAAAAGTGTAGGTGTGGCTGTAAAGACTGTACAGTAATGTAGAAATGTGTGTGCACCCATTTTGGGTCTCCCATTTCAAGGTGTTTGTGGGGCAAGTGAAGAGCATGAGTTTTTCAATACCTCACAGTACTATGGGGGGCACCGCTTGGCAGAGGAATCTCTTTAAATGGGGTGTGTAAGGACAGAGAGTGTCATCTAACCCAAGATGCTGCCTCCCTATATCCCACAACATTTGTGTTGAGCTGTGGGATCTATCACCACAAAGCCTTAATTTTACTACCTTAAACTATACCCAATCTATCAACATATGCGTCTAATCGATTTTTAAACATGTTTATAGACGTGCTACTAATTACTTCTATTGGCAAACTATTCCAGCTATTTACTATTCTATGCGTAAACAAGTTTTGGCAACTGCTGTCTCGAACCTTCTACTTGTCAACTTACACCCGTTATTTCTAGTCCTATTATATTGAGATATTTCGAAAAAGCTAGCTCTGTCTACGTTATCGAACCCATTCATAATTTTGAAAACCTGGATTAGATTACCCCTTAGCCTCCTAGTCTCGAGTGTAGTCAATTTTAACTCCTTAAGCCTATCCTCATACGACTTTGACCTAAGCGACGGAATCATCTTAGTTGCTCGTCTTTGAACTCTTTCGATTTTGTCTATATCTTTGCGCATATGCGGATTCCAAAATTGGACCGCGTACTCCAAATGGGGTCTAACTAATGATTTATAAAGAGGAACTATAATATCGCGCGATTTGTACTCAAAATTTCGAGCTATAAAACCTAACACTTTGTTCGCCTTATTGACCGCTGCTGTACTTTGTTTCGCTACTTTTAAATCACCAGTGACTATAACTCCTAAATCTTTTTCCTACTCTACGCTTGTTAAATCTTTCCCTGACATACTATACGCAAAATTACCGTTACGCGAACCTATAAGCAAAATTTTGCACTTATCAACGTTAAATCGCATTTGCCATGTGACTAACCAATCAACGATTTTATTCAGATCTTCCTGGATTTTACCTCTATCTTCGTCATTAATCGCCCTACCACCCAGCTTCGTGTCATCCGCAAACTTTGAAACTGTACTGACTAGGCCGACATCTAAATCTTTAATATATATAAGAAAAAGCAAGGGGCCCAATACAAAACCCTGAGGAACGCCACTCGCTACATAAGCCCAACACGACTCCGCTCCATCAATGACCACCCTCTGTTTCCTACCTCGCAACCACTCTTCTAGCCAATTTATTACTACGCCACATAGCCTATATATATATATATATATATATATATATATATATATAATATATATATGACCTCGGAGACCGACGCCACATAGCCTATGTTCTTATATATATATATATATGCTGGAGCTCCGCCCATTTTATCTCACTATTTTTTATGACGTGTTTATGATGATGTCACTGTCTTTCAACCAATCCGGAATACAGAGTCATCTAGCGGCCTCAGATGACCTCGGAGACCGACGCCACATAGCCTATGTTCTTCCTCTGCCTTAGTTACCCCTATCCCCCAAATCTCATCCAAATCTGGCCAGTGGTTTGGCCGGCCATAAGATACAAAGAAAGAAAGTTCGCAGTTCGACCGTCACAATTATTAGTATAGATGTGTGCAGCATACTCAAAATAAAGCCTTCTAAATTTAGAATTTATAACTTCTTTTTGAGGGGTGTATTCTAGGAGAAGTTTTTCCTTCTTTTGGGTATCAAAACTTCTTGTTCAGATGATATACTAACTACTTTTAATGATACGTAACTTCTTTAGACAAAAGAAATGGTATTCAAAACTTCTTTTTTGAGTGAGTTGAGACAATAGAAGATAATATTTCTATATAAAGAAGGTCGCGGCAAGTCTTTGTTTTCGTACAATACTCATAAAATGTTCACTGCACGAAATCGGGGTCCATTTTTGGAGTTGAGTTTTTAGAGGAATATAAAGTGTTGAAAAAATACACTTGGTGTAGGGATGCGGCCACTCCACCCCGAGCCGTAAGGGGCAACTAGCTCCGCATCATCCGCGTTACAGGAGGGGAAAGGGTTGGGCTGGTGACCCATCGTTCCCGCTTTTTCCCCACGTATAGTGAGCCGCAATAGCCTCGTACATCCGGTCTGTTTCTACCTTTCTCACCCCAATTTTTGGGACACGAGATTTTGTTAATGACTGTTAATAATAACGGAAGAAATACACTTAGTTGATCGAAGTTGCGTAAGAAAAAATAATAGGCATATAAAAGGTTCTGTTTCAGTCCTCAGCGAAATTAGGTGTTTGGGATTTCCACGGAGAAAATCCTTGGTGAAATATACAATATGATTAACTATCAGCGTCCATCCACAAGGGCAAGGAAATATGATTCTTTTTAAAGGGGAATTTTGTTGCCTTTTCAGAGAACAAAAGTCAAAGGAAAAAGTGAAAAAAATTAGCATCATTTTTGGTACCAACACAAGCTAATATTAACATATACAAAGTCAAAGGGGAGAGTTTATGGAACAAGATATCTTGAAATATCAGTAAATATTATTTTAATAAAGAAAAACTACATAGAAATTATTTCTGTAGAATTTATTTAATTTTATTTATTTTCTTGTCAAAATATATATTTTTCTGTTAAAAATGTTTGTGTCTGGATTTTAGGAAAATAATCTTTAGCCTTTATATATATATATATATATATATATATATATATATATATATATATATATTGTCCATAAGTCCCAATCTGTTATAATTAAAGCGAAATACAAAAAATTAAACAAAGGAAAAAGTTTATAATAATTTTAGAAATATTTATTACTAAAAAAAATTATTTTTTAAAAAATTCGCGAGATAGATTTTAGTTTAATTATAACCGATTGGAACTTATGGGCCACCCTGTATAATCCTAAGCTTTAACAATGGAAAAAAAAAAAAATTTATAAATTAGTTAAATTAAAAGGTTAGTTTTTCACGACTATTTGATCAACTGAACTTTTGATTCACTCAACTCGTGAAGTGAATTGAATGAATTGAATTGAAGTGAATTGAAGTGAATTGAATTGAGTTGAATTGAATAACCTTTATTAATAATAAAATAAAGGCATTGGTTTTACAATTTGCAATGCCATAAATAATTGTGAAGCTGGACTATTTATTTTATTTAATTTGGCCCTTAAGCTTTAAGCTTTACTGGGCTCTTATTAAAAATAAAACAGAGAGTAATAAATAAATAAATATTATTAATAGTTAAAGTATGTATTAATCTTAAATTATCATTATCGATATGACAAAAGCAAAAGCAAAACTATTCAAAGTGGGAAGTTTCTACCCTTTAAAGACTATTTTTTAAAAACTATTAAAAAATTATAATGTCTAAATTAGTGATGTAGGTCACATCCGCATCCGCATCCGCATCCGCGGAACATCCGCACATTTACTCGCATCCGCATCCGCACCCGCATCCGCACTTTGGACTGCGGATGTCGTGCGGATGTGGACTGTTGAGATAAATGTCATTAATAAGCGGAAATTATCAAATTCTACTATATTAATAGAACTAGTTCATTGTGCGCAAAAGTGATGCAAGCGACAAGACGAGAGGCTGTTCTTGTATGAAGTTACTCTCTTACAACCTACTTAGATCCACGTTACAAAGCTAAGTTATTTTCACCTAGTACATTAGAACGAGTTAAATCATCACTTGGCAAAGCAGTTGAAGAGCTTCAATCTCTTGAATCTGTCGCTTCGCCACCCACCAAAAGAATAAAAGTTTCAGTGACAGAACCAACACCTTAACAAGCAAATCTATCACAGAATCTGTCTCTCAGTTTCTTGAGTCAAGCAGCAATGACGAGACCTACGCGATGTCAAAAGATGTAGTAAAAATGATCGAGAGCTATCACCAAGAAAAACGCCTGGCTGCATGTGACAATCCTATTAGTTGGTGGAAAAATACGCAGAATATCTATCCATACTTGAGTAAACTTGCAAGGAAACATTTAGCCTGTCCTCCAACAAACGTACCAAGCGAGAGATTATTTAGCATGCTGGATTAATATATGATGAAAAGAGAAACAGACTGGCAGCAGAAAAGGCAGAAAAATTAATGTTCCTTAAGCATAACCTTCCTATAATTAAGTTTAAACATTAAACGATGAACATCTTAGTTTACTTTATTTTAATTACTCATTTATAAATATGCCTAATAAAACTTTAAACTTAATATAAATAGTTATCAAGCTAATTAAAGATCTCTTTCTATAAGGGTGGAGGTTGGGGAAAGAGGTCGGTGGGGTGCATTTGAGTTGGGTTCACGTCCCGCATCCTGGTAACACAATTATGGTTTCTAATTGTGGCTGAAACTCGACAAAATATAACGAATTTATTTGCAGACGAATTCACTAATTGATTTCTATATTAGTTAGATGCTTGATATTATTTTATATGTTCAGAGAAAAGTACAGCAATTATTGTACAATTAATCAATTATACTACATTATAGCTACAGCTCTCTCTATAATAACTTATTATATACGTTAAACACAACAAATCTCGAATATATCCTAAAAAATAACGAAAATGTAGACATCCGCATCCGCATCCGCGGATGTTGAAATCAAACATCCTCATCCGCATCCGCATCCGCCGATGTGAAAAAAATGACATCCGCTACATCATAGTCTAAATAATATACAGAGGTTTGACAAAAGTAAATAGACCCCATGATAATGATTGTCCTCAGGAACAAATAGTAAGGCTCATCAATGGAGTGCCAGAACGTGTGTGTGTGTGGGGGGGGGGGGGTCTTTATATAATGGAAAGGGGAAAGCAACACGATTCTAAGTATATTGATTCAATAAATCTGTTATTATTTATTGACTTTTATCATCAAATCAAAAAACTATAGAAAATCCAGGTGTCTATTTATTTTTGTCCTCTGTACATTCTGGTAACTTGGTACTTTCATGCAACGATCCTTCATTGCGCGGAAGTCAGGGTCGTAGCTAGTGATGTAGCGGATGTCATTTTTTTCACATCCGCGGATGCGGATGCGGATGAGGATGTTTGGTTTCAACATCCGCGGATGCGGATGCGGATGTCTACATTTTCGTTATTTTTTAGGATATATTCGAGATTTGTTGTGTTTAACGTATATAATAAGTTATTATATAGAGAGAGCTGTAGCTATAATGTAGTATAATTGATTAATTGTACAATAATTGCTGTACTTTTCTCTGAACATATAAAATAATATCAAGCATCTAACTAATATAGAAATCAATTAGGGAATTCGTCTGCAAATAAATTTGTTATATTTTGTCGAGTTTCAGCCACAATTAGAAACCATAATTGTGTTACCAGGATGCGGGACGTGAACCCAACTCAAATGCACCCCACCGACCTCTTTCCCCAACCTCCACCCTTATAGAAAGAGATCTTTAATTAGCTTGATAACTATTTATATTAAGTTTAAAGTTTTATTAGGCATATTTATAAATGAGTAATTAAAATAAAGTAAACTAAGATGTTCATCGTTTAATGTTCAAACTTAATTATAGGAAGGTTATGCTTAAGGAACATTAATTTTTCTGCCTTTTCTGCTGCCAGTCTGTTTCTCTTTTCATCATATATTAATCCAGCACTGCTAAATAATAATCTCTCGCTTGGTACGTTTGTTGGAGGACAGGCTAAATGTTCCTTGCAAGTTTACTCAAGTATGGATAGATATTCTGCGTATTTTTCCACCAACTAATAGGATTGTCACATGCAGCCAGGCGTTTTTCTTGGTGATAGCTCTCTCGATCATTTTTACTACATCTTTTGACATCGCGTAGGTCTCGTCATTGCTGCTTGACTCAAGAAACTGAGAGACAGATTCTGTGATAGATTTGCTTGTTGAAGGTGTTGGTTCTGTCACTGAAACTTTTATTCTTTTGGTGGGTGGCGAAGCGACAGATTCAAGAGATTGAAGCTCTTCAACTGCCAAGTGATGATTTAACTCGTTCTAATGTACTAGGTGAAAATAACTTAGCTTTGTAACGTGGATCTAAGTAGGTTGCAAGAGAGTAACTTCATACAAGAACAGCCTCTCGTCTTGTCGCTTGCATCACTTTTGCGCACAATGAACTAGTTCTGTTAATATAGTAGAATTTGATAATTTCCGCTTATTAATGACATTTTATCTCAACGGTCCACATCCGCACGACATCCGCAGTCCAAAGTGCGGATGCGGGTGCGGATGCGGATGCGAAAAAATATGCGGATGTTCCGCGGATGCGGATGCGGATGTGACCTACATCACTAGTCGTAGCCCCCCCTTTCAATAAAAGAAGTTAAATTAACTATTAAGATTAGTTATTAGAAATGGTGTATTGGATTAGGTGTATTAATTTTTATTAACATAAAAAATATTCAACAAAATGTTACAGAATGTTATAGAATGTTACAGAATGTTACAGAATGGTGAAAATGATTCCATTCTTTATGAACGCCATAAGCGCGAAACCTGAAATGACAAGAAGTAGCAAAATTTAATATTAACTTATACCAATTAATTTGGAAAGGCAGCATTACCACAATACCACAGTAGGAGCGTTTCGGCAAATATTACGCTACTCGCTCACGATTAAATATTGTAAGATACAAAATATTTTAGATAAACGACGTAACACTAAAATATATTTCCAAAGCAAGACGTACGTGGCTACCAGTGAGTATGTTTTGTTATTATTATTATTATTATTATTATTATTACTTATTATTATTTTATTTATTTATTATTATTAATTAATAACAACTAGCTGCTTATTTTAATAAGAGCCCAGTAAAGCCTAAAGCTTAAGGTCCAAATAAAATAAAATAAATAGTCGAGCTTCACAATTATTCATATCATTGTAAATTGAAAAAAATGTTTTATTATTATTAATAAAGGTTGTTCTATCTATCTCTCTATCTATCTATCTATCTATCTATTTGTTTCAGTACGTGTCTTATTTTTTTATCTCCTTCAGTCATAATTTTTAGTTTGTTTGTTTTCAAGTGTATTATTCTTTGATTTATCTTATCGTTTATTGCCTTTAAGAATATTGAACTATTTATGGGATTTATATATTGCCAATCAAGCTTATCATATCATTTCATTATCATTTTATCATCATTAATGCAGTCTTCGTGTGGACTGTTTTCTATTCAGATTTGAAAGAAAATAAGTCAACTGTTCTTAAGAGTCTAAGTTTTTTGGCAATTAAAATTTGGAATAATTTTGTATTTAGATTATTTTATTAAAAAAGAATATCAGAAGCAAGATAATATTGATATTTCTAATTATTTAATCAATATTAACCGTTTCTAGTAACGAATTGCTTCGAATTACTCTTTAGAATTTCTAACAAGTTACTAGAATTTTATGGTAACTTACCCGAACGGTTCTCCCTTGCGAAAATTTAACTGAAACTTCCGTATATAAAATACTCCTCTCTCTCTCTCCTCTCTCTCTCCTTCTCTCTCTCTCTCTCTCTCGTCCCTCCCCTTCATAGTCGTTCTAACTCCGTTAACGATTTGTATGTATTACTCTGCAATTTCGTAATATTTCTGTGTTTGGTCGTAAAAGTTTGAACTTTTGAGCAATTGAATAAAATTAGTCTCAAACTTTAGAAAATTATCCAGAATTAACCGTACACCCAAAACTTTCGAAATTGGATTCCCAAAGTAAACTTGATAATTTTTTTCCAACAGTACACACACACACAGATATATACTGTGTATATATATATAGAGGGGCTGACTGAGCGGTCGGGCAATCGGGCATGGATTAGGCCATTAGGGGCCCTGCGGCCCCAGCCCGCAGTCATCATAAAACAGTGAGAGTCAATTGGGTCAAGTGTCTAATCGAACTGTAATATGAAAAAAAATCGGATTTCAAGGGGCCCAGGACCTCATTATGCCCGAGGGCCCAGGTTGCTGTCAGTCCGCCACTGTATATATATATATATATATATAATATATATATATATATATATATATATATATATATTACCTGCTCTCCTTATAATACCCGATTTCATCTACAATTTTTGATTTTTGGGACTCGAAATTCTAAGAGATTTTTCTATTTTTATAATTCTAAAAAGAAAAAAAAAATGGTGGAGATTTTTTGGTTCAACATCTTCGACTCAATTACGACCTATTTTTTTTTTTCCTTTTTTATTTTTGGGGGATATTTTCTTCATTTCTTCAAGTTTTAAAATGTTATACACACACACACTGTATATATATATATATAGCCTATACTAGATAAATGAAGGTAATATCACTTTATTAGAGAATAGTTTATTTAGGTTCACAGTGTTAGTACTAGTAACTGGTACTAGTAACATCCGTACAGCTGAAAGATTATACCGAAGTAGCCAAATTTATACTGTAAATTTTTATATATGATATGATAATGTTAACCCTTTCACTACGGGCATAGCTTTGAAGCGAATTACATGAATTCGAATTTAATACATAGTGTATCCCCCCTCCCCCCCTGACATCGTGTTGTGCTCAGAAACAAGAGAGAGAGTGCAAGAGAAATTAGAGAGGTGGAGAGTAGCTCCGTCCGGAAACTAGAGGACTAAAAATAAGTAGGGAAAAGACCGAGTATATGAAATGCGCACCTGGAGACGAACAAATAGGAAGTGTCATGGTCCAGGAATTTATTATAAAGAGAGTTAAAAGTTTCAAATATCTGGGATCAATCATAGAGGAGAAGGGAGACTTAGAAGGAGAAATAAACAACAGAATTCAAGATGGCTGGAAAAATTGGAGAGAGGTATCGGGAGTATTGTGTAATAAGAAGGTGAATGTGAGGATGAAGGGAAGCCTGTTCGAGATAGTAATAAGACCAGCACTACTATATGGAGTAGAAACATGGCCGATGAAAAGAAGCCTGGAAAAGAAAATGGAAGTGGCAGAAATGAAGATGCTCCGATAGATGTGTGGAGTGACTAGGAGGGATAGAGTGAGGAATGATTTAATAAGAGGAACAACAAGAGTAACGGAAATCTCCAAGAAGGCACAGGAAAGGAGATTGAGATGGTATGGGCATGTCCAGAGGAGGGAGGAGGAGTATGTGGGACGACGGATGCTGAGGATGGAAATTCTAGGAACGAGGAGAAGAGATAGACCGAAGATGGGGTGGCGGGATAGACTGAAGTAAGATATGAGTGAAAAGGGACTGGAGGAAGAGGTGGCTCAAAACAGAAGTGAATGGAGAAGAAGGATCTGCAACAGCGACCCCCACATAGAAGTGGGCTAATAAGGCTGCGGAAGAAGAAGAAGAAGAAGTATATCCCCCCATTTTCAACCCCAGAGGGTGGAAAGAGAGGGATATACCTTGGGTTTATAAACTATACCAGGAGTTCAGACAAGATTAGGCGTTGGTTTATTTACCACACCCAGATCTGAGCGCAAATTGGACGTGTAGTTTATATGCCACACCCGGAGCGAAAGGGTTAATGATAAACTTTATTGGAAGGATATAAATCCCATTAAAAATAGTACAATATTTTTTAAAGTAATAAAAAATAAAATAAATCAAATAATAATAAATTTAAAACACTAAAAATAGGACAAAAAGAGAAATAAAAATAAGACACGAACTCAAACAAGTAATAATAAAAATTACCCAAAACTAAGACTACAAAAAAAAAAAAAAAATAAAAAATACACGTAGAGACAATACCAACATATATTTGGTAATGTTAATGATAATGATAATAACAATGATAATGTTTAATGGCGGGAGACAGATCCCATAAAATAAAAAGGTAACAGTATCCATCAAGGTAATTCACGATACGACTAATTAAACGATAAATTAAAAAAAAAATACAGGTAATAAAGAAATAATAAAATTAGAATCGCTAATGCGGGAGTTAAGTGGAGCTACAGACAGACGCTTTTATACCAAGAGATCCACAATCTAGAAGACATAAGGCCGGGCTGCTGATGAATAGCTTTATGGACA
>JAJOZX010004751.1:105000-107500 GCA_023014485.1 Bathynomus jamesi
AACTCGTATAAAAATTATATTTGCTTGGAAATGAGCTTCATTTCAAGTTCGAAATTTGAAAATGATTAATTTCAAGTAAATATAATTGCTTGTGTTTAATCTAAACAGAATTTATTTTCAAGGAAAATAATTTATTTTTAACAAAACTACGCCTGATAATTCTGAAAACAGTTCTTCGTTAGTCTGAAATTTTAAAAAATTATTTTATAAATTAAACAAAGTTTTTTTTTGGTGTCAAATTTAACGTTAATCAGCTGTGCATTTAAGCATAGAATCCAAGATTTTCTTCGCATTAGCTTCGCCCCATTATTAGATAATAAAAATATATCATGTACGTATCTTTTATACAAAACCTGATCTAAACTCATTCGAGCAAGTATTGATCTTTTCAAAATGACTGAAAGAAAAATGTAACCTGATACTGATGGATGAACAGAACCATTTTTCCTTCATTCCTTCATACTATAAATTGATGCTAATATTTCCAACAATCTTCAAAGCTAGTTTGGCATTAAAGCTATACCATAAAGTATACCTGAAGTTGTTAAAAGGATTTATGCATCGCCCCCCCCCCTTCTCTCTCTCTCTTCTCTCTCTCTCTCTCTCTCTCTCTCTCTCTCAATGGCGTGGATTCACAAAAAAAATTCACTGTAAAAATGTCCTTTTTAAATGTCATAAAAGTCCAGAGGACGCATAAATTTACTAAACCGTTCACCTTAATTGATACTTTAAATAATACCTATATAATTTTTGCACATATATATATATATATATATATATATATATATATAATATATATATATTATATATATATATATATATTTATATACATTTAACTGCAAACACGCAGTATAATTAACGTAAAGAACGACGCTAGCGTCGTTCTTACGTTAATTATACTTGTACGGCATGCGGGAGGTGCCCCCTTGGGGCATTGGTTTCTGCGCGTATGTAGAGGAATTACGGCATTTGATTGAGTGAGGCCCGTGGTGTAATGGTTATCATATCTGACCGGCAATCGGAAGATCCCGGGTTCGATTCCCGGGTGGTTACCTCATTTTTCATTTGTTTCGTTCTCTCGCTCTCATCTTGCGCGGAATATTCTCCTATACAAGCGTCGTTCTTTACGTTGATATATATATATATATATATATGCATACATAAATATATAGTTTAGCCGTATACTATATATATATATATATACACACACACACACACACACACAGTATATATATACATATATAATATATATACACACACACCACACACACACACACACACACAGTATATATATACACATATATATATATATACACACACACACACACAGTATATATGTATATATATATATATATATATACACACACACATATTAATGTAGATAAAATAATGGAAATACAATAGGTTACAGGGTGTCCATAATTTATCTTTACAAATTCAAACCTTAATAAAAAAGAAGTTAAATTAGATATAATGATGCGGCTTGCTGCACGTGAAAGAACATATCACAGAGTTTTTTGTCAAAGTCAGTAAACTTCTACGCGAGCGCCCTTTGCCTTTGTGGTGGTAGTGCCTGATTGTCTCAATGAATACTACCTTGATGGAAGGATAGAAGGGCGCATAGACAGATGGGCGGATATAGATAGAAAGATAGAAAGGCGCATAGATAGATGGGTGTATATAGATAGGATAGAAGGGCGCATAGATAGATGGGCGGATATAGATAGAAGGGCGCATAAATAGATCAGCGGATATGGATAGAAGGATAGAAGGGCGCATAAATAGAGTACGGATATACACAGATAAAAGGGCGCATAAATAGATGGGCGGATATATATATATAATATATATATATATATATATATATATATATACACATATATATATATATAGAAGGATAGAAGGGCGCATAGATAGCTGAGCGTATATAGATAGAATGATAGAAGGGCGCATAAATAGATGGACAGATATATGTAAATAGAAGGACGCATAAATAGATGGGCAGTTATAGATAGAAGGATAGAAGGGCGCATAGATAGATGGATAAAAGGATATAATTAGTAAATATGTGAAAAAACGTGGGGGTTGATACAACTGTGAGACAAAAGTCAACAAGAAATGGAAGTATTATATTTCAAAAGGCAGAGCAAAGAGCAAAAACAAGACTAGAATTTATTTTCGAAAGAATGTACACAAACACTTTATTGTATTTTTACTGTGTAAGAAATTTCTAATGTGAATTCATTATGGTTAGGTTAGGTTAGTTAAAGTTAGGTCAGGTTAATCTAGGTTAGGTTAAATTGGGTTATTTTAGATCTAATTTGGTTAGGTTAGATTAGAAAATTTTACGTTTCGTCGTCTTTGTTAGTGAAGGTCCAAACACTTGCGTTAAGAAAATTTTTATTCCAAAAGTATTTTGCGACGTTTCGAAAATTTGTCTCGTCGGTCAAATTGTTTTCTGAAACTATCGAACGATCGTGTTCCTCATTTCGAAATACAG
>JAJOZX010004751.1:112500-117500 GCA_023014485.1 Bathynomus jamesi
GACAATATTGTGAAAAATATCATAGTAAAAAATAGCCCTACCAATATATAATTCAGGCATTATCTATAAAATTGGTTGTAAACAATGTGATTCCTTTTACACTGAACAGACGGGAACGGATATGCACACGCGTGTAAAACAGCATCAATATTCCGTTAGAACGGGACAGTCGTCCAGTGCCCTTTTCGTCCATTTGTCAGTTATCCCACTGTATTGATTGGAATAATGCTTCAATTTTGTTTCACTCAAGCAACATTGTTAATAAAAAATATTCTTGAGTCTGCCATTATTCAACTTACAAATAATTTTAACATTAGCCAGGGACTTTTTTCGCTTGATCCTGTTGTTTTGAATTCGTTCAGAACGGATTTAGACAAGAGGGGCAAAGTGCTAAAACTCTGTTAGCTTTTCCCTATAAATTTATATGCTCCTCCAACAATTTTTATTTTTCTACTTTATTTTTTTTGTGACCTATATATAGTCTCGAACTTGTTATTTATTTCAGCGTTCCTGAGGATGTCATTAGACGAAAGCGCTTGAGCACCATTCTGTGTTTCCTTTTTAATTCGTGGTTATTTTCATCATATAATATATATATATATATATATATATATATATATATATATATATATCGTTCAAAGATTACGTAAACTTTATACGTCGATTCTTTTGTCAGACTTTGTGCCCATAAATTCTGAATTTGGATCGTTTAGCATCTTGGAACGAAATATGAATTTGGATCGTTTAGCATCTTGGAACGAAATATGAATCCGAATCCTGGGAGGTGGTCGAACCTTCAAACATAAATGATTGATTACAGTCCAAAGAGGCGGAGTGCAAACAACTTTTCTTCTCTGCTCACAAGATTAACTCTGCAACCGGATACAGGATTCCGTGTGTATATATATATATATATATACACACACATACATATACTCTCTCTCTCTCTCTCTCTCTCTCTCTCTCTCTCTCTCTATCTATATATATATATATATATATATATATATATATAATCTTAAGTTTTAGTATAATATCAGCTGTGTGCTGATGTGCCGAATTTCTTTTATAAATATTATTTTAAATATTATTATTACCTTCAATACAAGATTGGGTTAGAATATATTTGGTTAGATTAGTTTTGGTTCAGTTAGGTTAGGTTGAGTTAGATATAAAGATAATTGATTAATTTCATGATTTTATCACAAGTAAATTTGTTAAATAAATAAATTTGGCAACATTGGCGTAATACGATTACATATATATATATATGAAATGAAAATGAAAAGGTTTATTGGCAGATTATATATATATATATACACTTTTGCTTAACGGAAAAATATTTCGTTATTCATGCATGGCGTCTTAACAATTCTCCGAACTGAGGAAAGTATATATGGATGGCGTCATATTGGCGCTTTAGAATCATCTAAAGATTCAAGGTATAAAGGGAAGACGCCCAGAGAAGCTCTTCGGTACTTAACCAATTTCTTCTCCAAAGGGGGATTCCATCAGACGACTAATGCCCTATTCATACTGATTTTGGACTAAGGAACAAAAGTTGTACGAGTTTCGTTCACGGAATTTCCGTTCCTTTCAAAAAGGAATTCCATTTGAGCTCACTGTTCACACTGGGTGTTGCTGAATGCGTGAGTCGCGAGCATTTGTTATCTGTTTTTAGGAAAAATTTCATATAAATTAAATTACTTCTTTTGTTGGTAAAAGCTGGATATACATTTTAGTCATTTCCTGTTGGAAATGAAGGGAGCTTTGCTTACTTTTATATTTTGGAACTGTTCCAGAATTTGTTCTTTGTACCTTCAGCCCAAAAATGGAAAGAGGGTTCCTTAAAAATCACCCAAAACGAGGAATATTAGTTTCAAAAGTATTCACACTGTCAACGGAATTCCGAAAAAACATGTCATCGGAAACAGGATGGAATTTTACCTAAAATTGCAAACGTTCTTTTATGAATGAGAGGTTTGTTTGTAGCTAGAGAGACATAGCGGTGCTAAACCCATATAAGAGAGGTGAACCTTACCTTATGAACCTTATGTTGTTTCGTGCGTTGGTCTCTCTTCACATGGAGGTCAAGCTGGTGGTCAAGGTGAAGGCATATTTGTTTATTGTTTAGGTGTTAGTTCATTTTGTCACTCTTGTGTGTATGTGTGTGTGTGTGTGTGTGTGTGTCCTCAAACGCATTTTTCCACGTCGCGGCCAGTGTCGTAAAACGGCTTCCCGTTGATCAGCGAAGTTAAGCGACATTGAATCTGCAGAGTAATTGGATGAGGAACCGTCCTCCGCACCAAGGTTATGCAACGATCCGTGGTTCGGATCCCACGTAAAGCTGTAAGTTCCTTCGGTCATATAACCTTAGATGTTGCGAAGGAGATTAAACAACCTCATCATGACATTACTTTTAAGTAAAATCTCTTCCACCCTCATTCAAACAAACTTCATCACAACTGGTAAATCTTATAAACCCCCCCTCAAAACCAGTGAAGGGGAACTGATAAAAATATGAGTTCGAGTTGCGATTTGCGATTTGCGTTTCTATCGAAATGAAATATCAGTTCCGATTTCAATTTCAGTTTATGATTTGCAAATTTGCGATTTGCGATTTCAGTTTCTATCGAAATGAAATATCAGTTCCGATTTCGATTTCAGTTTGCGATTTGTAAATTTGCGATTTGCGATTTCAGTTTCTATCGAAATGAAATATCAGTTTCGATTTCGATTTCAGTTTGCGATTTGCAAATTTGCGATTTGTGGTTTCAGTTTCTATCGAAATGAAATATCAGTTCCGATTTCGATTTCAGTTTGCGATTTGCAAATTTGCGATTTGCGATTTCAGTTTCTATCGAAATAAAATATCAGTTCCGATTTCGATTTCAGTTTGCGATTTGCGATTTCAGTTTCTATCGAAATGAAATATCAGTTCCGATTTCGATTTCAGTTTGCGATTTGCAAATTTGCGATTTGCGATTTCAGTTTCTATGGAAATGAAATATCAGTTCGAGTTGCGATTTCAGTTTTAACATTTTTTTAGTTTCAGTTTTAGCGATATCAATTTTGTATCGATATTATAGATATTATAGGTAGGTATTATAGATAATCAGATACTTAGTATTCATATAAGGCCTTATGAATGCTTTCCTTTACAAATGTCTTGCGCATACCATAATGTAAGGCTTGGCTACTTCTTGTCAGTAAAAATCGTTAATACGAGTATATAACTCTCTCTCTCTCTCTCTCTTCTCTCTCTCTCTCTCTCTCTCTCTCTCCTGACCTGACCTACAAAGTCATGTAAGAGTAGCCGGTTGTTAAGATGATAAAAATGACCTGCCGTCTGCCAGTCCTAAAAATATACTCTTTCATCGTGTAAGGTTATACGTTAACCCAGAGGTTTAACCCTCAAAGCTTGTAAGGGGAGGAATCTCCTATCAATTGTGGCCTCACTGAGGCCTATTAAAAAAAATCTCGCACGAGAAAATAATTTTAAAATATTTTTTTTGTTTTTCTTTGCTTATTCTTTTACTTGCCTTTTTATTTTATTCTTCAATTGTAAATAAAATGTAGATAAAATCTTATTTATTTCGATAAAGATTATCAATTTTTCGTTTCATCACATTTTCAATATCAGCAATATCAATTTAACTTTTTTGAGCATTTTTTAATTATTTTTTTAATTATTATTTTCAATTATTTCAATAATAATTACAGCTTCATCAAATTATCGACTTAGTACTTATCGATTTCTCCAATTCCTGTTCAAAACTGAAGTTCAAAATAAATTGAGCTGAACACCAAATTAATTTCAATTTCCATTGAATCAGCAAAATAGCGGTAATATCTCCAGTTAAAAAAGTATAATTCAATTTCCCATTTATGAATCTGTTTAAGTCAGCACTTGATTCAATTATTAATTGAGCCTTTAAAGAACCCCCCGATTGTTTATTGGGAATCGGTTAATTGAAAATTAATTTCCACGATACTCTAAAATCAATATTTCGCTTTCGGTAGCCAGCTCAGACGATTTGTCCGTGTGCGAGATTCGTTGATTAGACGATTTCATGCGTGGGACTTCCTTCCTTATTTTTAATTAGGTTATAATTTAACATAATATTATTTCCATCGTGGGAACTTTTAATTTAAAAGGATGCGTATCATTATTTTCGATTCCATGTAAATTTCACCCAGTAAATTCCACCCCCGAAAAATCCACCCAGAAAATTCCACCCATAGTAAATTCCACCCATAGTAAATTCCACCCATGGTAAATTCCACCCATGGTAAATTCCATAAAAAAATTTAAGAATTTTAACAATTATAACTTTGTTATTTTCTAAGGTCAGTTTTTGATAGTCACTGGACAGTGTTTTCCATCACTGGACAGTGTTTTCCATCACTGGACAGTGTTTTCCATCACTGGACAGTGTTTTCCAGGTGTGTTTTTAGGTGATGCGAATGATTTTGACCATCGTTTCTATAGGAAATCACTTGTTTTTGAGTTAGCGTCATTTTCGTTAGTTTTAACGAAAATATCACAACTAAACCTAACCAATCATCAAGGGTGTACAGTTGACCTAACCTATATATTTTACCAGTTTTTTATTCTGCATAAACTTTTTAATAAACTTTAATAAACTGTAAACTTTTTTGATAACCTTTTGCGTGGAATTTACCATGGGTGGAATTTACCATGGGTGGAATTTACCATGGGTGGATTTTTTGGGGATGAAATTTACTGGGTGGAATTTACGTACAACGTTATTTTCGGTTAACCATTTTAACCATTTTTATGGGGTTGGTAGAGGGCAACACAACTTAATAATAACAATAATAATAATAATATCAATATGTATCATTATATTCAATTACATTCGCAAGTAAGATACGAAGAAAAAGCATATATATATATATATATATATATAAGGTGACCAGACGTACTGATTTGGTCAATACAGTACTGACTTTCAGACAGAAAACAATGTAGAGAGTGA
>JAJOZX010004751.1:122500-210000 GCA_023014485.1 Bathynomus jamesi
ACTCAAACGGTTCAACCGTCTGAGAGTTCTGCGGATGGAAGGTTTGCATCTCTTGATGCTTTTTTAGTTGTTTTTGCTTTACAGTTTTTTTTTTTAAGGGGGACCACCCTCCTCTCTACAAAATTTCTCCATAACTCACCCATCATTTTTTTTTTAATTTAGAGAAACAAAAGCATTCTCATGAGCATCCTGGAGCTACATGACTTGAAAATTGCAAAATATTATAATTTCTTTTTTGAAGTGGCGGGGGGAGGGGGAATACACCCTATTTTTGCCAACAGAATTTTGGGGTATATTTTATTTTTAAATGTCTAAAAAAAAAAAAAAATGAAAAAGAAAAAAAATCGTTTACTGACAGATTTTACGGAGTCCAAGAAAGAAACATTTTTTACCCTTTGTGCAGCTACCCCTCACATTTTATTTTATTATTATTTCTTTTATTTTGGGGGTGGGGTGGGATAGAAAACAGTTTTTGGTACACCCTTATTTGTTTTCTTCCAATTCATACTTACTGTCATATAGGTCTAATAAATCCTGAAAATGTGAAACAGCTCGAACAAGTTTAGAGATGACACCGAATTTCCCCAATGTAAGTAACTCCTTGAACACAATTCACCCATCTCATTTATTAATGAACTACATCAATACTCGTACATTGCCAGAAAAACACACGTTAACACCATACGTGACATTCATAAATAAGAAAGGCCTTAATTTTATAACGTTTCTTTATATAGATATTTGAGTTGGTATATATATATATATACACGTACGCCTCGGTAGGGTAGCGTCGCTGACTACGAATCCATCGACCCCGGGATCGAGATCCGATGACGGCGGGGCGGTGCGCAGCAAAACCCAGCTGTTCATCCTTCAACACAATAAAAAAAAAAATATATATATATATAAACGTCTGAATTTAGTTCTGTGATATATACACATATATATATATATTATATATATATATATACACACAAATCCATTCGCGATCTCGAAATATATTTTGCATAAAGGCGAGTACACAGAATAGTTCTGTAACTCAATAATGACAACTGGGAAGGCGCAGAGACTGAATATTTATGATATAGTGAAGTAATATACTGTACGTAGTCTTATTATTATGATATTAACTATGGAGGGTATAGGGTATATAAGACTGTTAAATTCTAAAGCAGACGTATATACGAGGCCCACTCAATATATTTTGCCCCACCTTTTTTTTTTCTTTTCCAAGTTTCCTTGTGAGTTCCAGAAATTTTGTACACAAGTAGTTACATACCTTTTTTACAAGTTTTTATTTTTCCACATAGTCTCCATTCTTTTCTATGCCTTTCCTTCACCTTGAAAAAAGGGCATTTATTTCTTGCTGGTAAAAGTCCGCTGGGCTCCACTGGAACCACCTCTTAACCTCCTCAACGACCTCATCGTCACTCTGAAACTTTCTTCCACGAATATCATCCTTCATTGGCCCAAACAAATGGAAGTCTGAAGGTGCCAAATCCAGCTGTATGGATGGTGGGGTAACACAGTGAAGCGCATTTTTGTGATGGCCTCTCTTGTTTGCAAACTGTTGTGTGGTTTTGCGCTATCATGCAAAAGAAGAACGTCTTCCAGTTTTCTCTCCGGTCAAACTCGCTTTATACGTCTCTGGAGTCTCTGTAGGGTAGCAATATATGCCTCTGAGTTGGTTGTTTGTCCTTTCTTCATAATGTCCACCAGAATCACTTTTTTCGTCCCAGAAAATGGTGGTGATAATCTTTCCTGCAGAGGGAGCCATTTTGAACTTTTTCTTGCGTGGGGAGTCTGCGTGATGCCACTCCATGGATTGGCGTTTTGTTTCAGGTTCAAAGTGATGTACCCAAGTCTCATACCCAGTCACAATTCGTGAAAGGAAGTCATCCCCTTCTGTCTCGTATCGAACCAACGACTCAGAAGTAATTTCTTTTCTTTGGATTTTGTGATCTTCAGTCAGTTCGTGAGGAACAAACAGTGAACACACTTGGCTCATCATCGAGGCTGGCTCTCCCTCTCTCCGATGATCTCACACGTTTAGACCAGCATCCGACTGTGCTTCGATCAACAACAGCATCTCCATAAACGTTTTGTAGACGTTTGTGAATATTTCTAACTGTTTCCTTCTCTGCGGTTAAGAACTCGATAATAGCTCTCTGTTTACGACGTACATCACTGTCAGACGCCATTTCCGAAACTGCGTTAACCATCGATTTTATACAAGGGCATTTAAAAGCGGTTTTATACAAGGAGGGGAGGTTCAAACTGGAAAAATCCGGTTATGCGAAGCGCAGAAAGTTCAAACTTACGGCCCAAAAGACATTTCAGCCCCATGGCCTATTATTTAGCTAAGAAAAAAGGGTTGGGCAAAATATATTGAGTGCCCCTAGTGTGTATATATATATATATATATATAGAGAGAGAGAGAGAGAGAGAGAGAGAGAGAGAGAATTTATATGTAAATGAGAACTAACAATATTATATATATATATATATATATATATATATATATTATATGCAGGAAGGAAAGGCCAAAGACGAACGCCCGTAAAAACGCCCCTCTTCCTATAGGAGGAGAAGAAGAGGGTTCAGAGTTTTCAAGATGCTCGCCACTTTTCGCTTGAAACAGTGGATGTCATAGACAGGGGGAAAGATGGATTGAGGAAGGTTGTTCCAGAGTTGACCGGTTGAGTAGATGAGAGATTGAGAATACCGATTAACTCGAAAATCTGGTACTGCGTGCTCTCCTTGAAGTAGGAGGCATCCAATTAGAGTGTTCTGAAGAGCAGTGTCCGTTATAACAGCGACAGTAAAGAGAGAGTGAGGCAACATTGCGGCGAAGAGAGACGAACTCAAACAGTCAGTGTGAGGCGGGAATTGATGAGACGAAAAGCCTTGATTCTACCTAGTCAAGTAGTACAGTTATGGGGATTGAGTCACCCGACACATGAGAAGCGTACTCCATACAGGTGCGGACAAGACCCCCACAGGGCCCACACAGAGACAGCAACTAAGTTGAGGTGAAGAAACTGCGGAGCCGGTACAGTACACCTAACCTCTTAGAAGCTGTGTTAGAAAGAGAATATATATGATCTTTCCAGGAAAAATCACGAGAAAAGGAAGCGCCAAGAATGTTGAAAGAAGACGAGGAAGGATTGAGTTGTGTATTGTTGAAGATAAGTGGATAGACGTGTGCAAGATTATATATATATATATATATATATATATATATATATATATATATATATATATATATATATATATATATATATATATATGTACATTATGGTGGTCCTTATTTTTGAAGTTTTGAAATGTGTACCTCCCACCATTCCAATTGATGCTCTCATGGTAGAAACTAATGTGTACAAAATCCTTTTCCAATCGGGTAATATTTAGGTTGTGCTCAGTCAAACCAAAGTTTTCCGCTTTTAACTTTATTCTGCTTATAATTAGAAAATTAGAACTTTCAATTAATCAATGCTAAAATATAGAATGCACATTGGAAAAAGCAACATTTTCTGTATTTATACATATGCAAGAGAGTAACAGAGTACCTAAATGGGGTAATATAGGTCTCACAGTCTAACTTATGCACATTTCGATTCAGGACATTCGAGTCCTATTTGGTCTTGGTAGTGGATGATGAGGAAATAACCTGAAGGAGTGTGGGTTTTTGACAATTGGGATAACGCTTGCGGCGTTCTTGGACGACTTGCAGGGTGAACTGAGTCTGCTCCTCGTCTTTCGTCAGCAAACCGTTGTATTCCTGTATCAGTGCGACCCCTCGTTCTGCGGTGTCGTTCACAACGCGAAGATCTCGGACGAATCCTCTGCTTGCAGATAGTCGGGATTTATTATCCAAGTGTCAGGATCCACTTCCAAGAAGGAATCCGGAAGTGAAAGAATCTGGAAGAACTTCCGGGTGTTAAGCGTCACGAAATCACGGAGTCTAATGTTGGGGATCCTGGCCTGGTCCAGAGAGATTCGCTTGGGAGGATCCTCCTCTCCCTCGCGACTGAGTGCTTCCACCATCGCCCTCTTCTCGGAAGCGCCGACTTCTCGGTCAAAGAAGGTGAGTGCCGCCAGTTGTTCGCTTGGATACCAGAGCTGCCCGCGCAGCTTGTTCAAGGCACTCTTGGCTGCTGGCAAGTCGATTGACACGAGAAGTTTCTACAGACAGATCGCTGTCAGGAGCTGCAGTTAACAGGCGGGAGAGGAACCAGGACTTAACATACATTCAAACACCAATGACACAGAAGTTCCGAAGACCTTGCGTCTCTCGCTTTGTCAGCTTGAAGCAAGTATCTCTACACATGAAGATTTTCAGAGCGTAAATCAATCTTGACATGAACCGTGCACTGTCGATGGCACCTGGCTTCCTGAATAATATTGCACGCAGTAAATCTCCTCTCACGAACAGGAGGGTCAACTCCAAGAGTTCGCAGTAATCATCACGTTGATGTGTCAGTCAAGTTGACTGATCACGAAATCCTTGACATCAGCAGAAAAATCCAAAAGTGCAGCTGCATCGACTGGGTCTTCTACTCCAGGCTTGTAATGAGTCACATCAATATATGGCCAGAATGTCTTGAACCGCTTGAAAAGGAGGATCTCGGACCCACTCGATGGTCCCATCGTGATGCTGAATGCTTCTTCAAGAAGAATTTCATGGATGTGATGTCTGCACGCCAAGTAGAGAACTTCTGTCTCCAGCTTCATTTCGAGCAACACACGCACCATTCTTCCGCAGTGTTGCTCGGTGTTGTGTCGAAGCTGAGGGCTTTAATGCGGTCCTTGACACCCCACTCAGACACCACCTCGATCATTGCGTCTGCCATTGCTTGACCAGTTTCAGAATGCAGCTTTGGAATGCATAGGATTTGCTCAATTCCAGACCCTGAGACAATGATTGCAAGTCTCTTGCAATTATAATCTGTTAGATCCTGCATCAGCTTTCCGTCCCAATGAAGCACCAGCGGCTTCTGGGGGTTGAACTCAGCCTTAAGCTGGGCTGCTAATTTAGCCCGATGCTTTCGACGATAACGACGAATAGATGACCGATTGATGGTATATTCCTCGACGTTTAGCCCTGAAGCATGAATGGGGGCGATTATCTGCACCGCACGACGGTCACTTGTCTTCGTCCGTCGAGCGATGAAAGGACGGAAGGGCTAAGGATGTTGTCCTTCCCCATTTCCGAGCCGATAGAGTGACTTCTCCAACTGATTCTTCTCTCTCACAATCATGCGTGTCGTCAGGATCGGAAGATGAAGTGGAAGAATCCAAGGCAACGACTTCGTCCAAATTAGCTTTCTCTGCAAGCTGTTTGTCCTGGAACACAAGCTGAGTTCTTCGTTTTATTGCTTGGGCTCTCCTTCTTCAACAAAGAAACATCAACTCGCCGTCCCTTCTCACGCTGTGCCAATAAGAATTCCTTGTCTTCCGGGATTTTCATCATCGTCAAGGCATCGGAATGGGCCACATCGAGCAGGTTGTTAAATGTTTCCTTGAAGGTTTCCTCATTGGCCACTTGGGTCGCTGTCTTCCTGGCTTTGGCCTTTTTTAGTCCTTCCCACTTCTTCACCAATTCCTCGAGATGTTTGACCACATGGTCGATGCGACGAATCGGAATTCGGGCTCTGTCCCAGAACATCTGCACCTCCTTCAACGTGCAGACGGCAGCCTCATGTTTGGTGTTCGCTGTCTTCAGTTTGTGGAGGTAAAACCTGAGAACATCGCCAATATAGGGTAACTTCGTGCCAGTGAGATCTTCCCTGGTTGAACTAAGCAAGAACACATCGGTCTTGCTGCGAGTAGAAGTTGCCATACTTGCTGAAACAAAAGAAATGTGTCAGAAACGGTAATACCATGTAAAACAAATTAAGTGCATATAACAGCAAAATAGAAGTGGGTTGAGCATACCCTAAATATTCACCGATTGCCAAACGTTTTGGTAGGATTTAATATTTATAGAGGGAGTATAAGCTAGGATGGTGGGAGGTGGAAAATTCCGAAGTTAATTTTTTAAGGTAATATAAGGACCACCCTAATGTACATACTACAATTCACAATACTGTATTACAATAATATAATGTTTGAAAAACATATTCATTTCTTTTGCTTGTGTAGTTTGGCCCTTTCGCTTTAGGCTTTACTGGGCTCTCATATTGAGCATAATATAATAGCATTCATATATAGGTAATTACTATTTGATAATATAAATATAATTAATCATTATATAAAACAAACTTCTTAGCTATAATTAATTAATTAATTAATTAATTAATTATGATTACATATAAGATAACACAAGGTTTGTAGAAGAATTTTTTAGGATACACAAACGAACTTGTATATATATATATATATATATATAATATATTATATATATATATATATATATATATATATATATATAAATAAAAATATTATATATATATAAGAAATGAATTTTGTTAGCTGTATACGTTAAATTATATATATATATATATATATATATATATATATATATATATATATATATATATATATATAAAATATTATATATATATAAGAAATGAATTTTGTTAGCTGTATACGTTAAATCTTGGTTATTGTAATAGTTATGAAACCTACGGTACTAATAGTTAATAGTAAATACAACAGATAGACATTTAATAGTAAACACGATAATCAGAGAAGTACACAGTATTTGATCCCTGAATGCATCAGTACGTTTCAGCATGCCTTCATTAAAACTAATTTCAGCTTGAATTTAAACGCATTTACGTTAGAAATTTTTTGGAGATTAATGCTTCAAATCATTTCATAATTTCAAATCTACGAAAGTCGCACTAAAATCCGACTCGATCCGACTAAATTCCAACTAAATCCGACTAAATCCGACTAAATTCGACTAAAAAGAAAAAAAAAATACAAAAATCAACTTTTCTTTATGGAAAAAATCGTATAAGAAGAAATTAAACTTTGTTTTGGTAATGCCTCTGTGAACTCAAAAAGCGGATTTAAACAAAACAACAGTGAGGAAAAGGTTGGAAATTTTGATGCGAAGTTTCTGTTCACTCCAGATTAACTTCACACTTTCTTTAGTCTTTGCCAAAGAAAGGGGAAAAAACTTGTGCTAAAATAACACACACACACACACACACACAGAGAGAGAGAGAGAGAGGAGGGGCCACCAGCATGACCTCCGTGTGAAGAGAGACCAACGCACGAAACAACATAAGGTTCATAAAGCATAAGGTGTATATATATATATATATATATATATATATATATATGTGTGTGTGTGTGTGTGTGTGTGTGTGTATCACATGCACACACAGATGTACATCGTGTACAAAGAGAATCCAAGCTAGAATTGAAGATTAAATACACAAATAAAGTTAATAATATGAATAGAATTCGCGGTGCAGAGCAGTTCCTTTACAAAGAAGAGGGGCTGACAAAGCAAAATCTTCGGAGGAAGACGCCGTGATTGGCTTAAAACTCGCGTTTGAAATAGCGGAAGATGATTGGCTTCAAGATTGCAGACGGAATATACCAAACTTAAAAGCTTAAACTTTCCTGCAGAAATATTAGAAAAGTTGTTGGCTATTTTGTAGCAATATTTATTTATTATTTTTTTCTTTATTCTGTTGTTATTCTCTGTTTTATCAAAATTTCATTGTTGTATTATTATTATTATTATTATTATTATTATTATTAGAGTTTGAAAAGAAAATAGCACTGTAATGAGGCCTAGCTCTTCGGCTTTCATTTTGTCGTTAGGGTAAATAGAAAATGGAAAGCACGTGTGCTTTTTTTTCATTCTATTCTTACATTTTGGAAGAGGGGAAGGAGTGGAGAGTCTGCTCTTTAAGGGAGAAAGATTGAACATTAAATATAAGGCAAATAATTAAGTGTGGCGGCACTAAATATAAGTGCCAAGTGGAAAGCAAAAGGCTTTTATTTGTTCATTCACAATACATGTCGGTGATAAATTGTGTATATATATATAAAATTAATATTATATATAATATATATATATATATATATATAATATATATATATATATTATATATTATAATTATTAGGGTGTTTCATAAATTAAAAGTTTGGAAAAATTTAATCCACATGGATCCCCTTGTTCCATTTGCTGAGGAGACTGATAAACCGAAGTATTAATTCAATAGTTTAAAGTTTACGGTCCCCAGTTTGATGCTCTGGCAGATCATAAACGGAAAAAAATTAAACAAAAATCTGTCAATGAATTTTTATTCAACAAACGAGTACCATTTCACTACACATTTTCACAAAGATACAAAAAACATAACCACTTCTTGCGAATCATTTGTCCATGAAATCCTTCTTGGTTTTATTCGGGTATTTCGCCCTATGCTGCATCACAGTTTTGAGCAAATACTGCTTCTGCTCTTCGTTCTTCGTCAGAGAACAGTTGAACTCTTTGGTGAGCGCGATGGCTCTTTCGGCCCGATCGTTGACGACAGAGATTTTGTTAACAGTTGCCGCTGCTTGCTTGAAGCCCTCTACTTCAGTCCACTCGGCAACTGGCTTTTTCAAGAATTCTGTGTCCAAGTCGAATGCATGGAAGAAAGCCATCGTCTTTCCTGTCACGAACTCCGCCAGGTGTTTCGAGGCAAGATTCCTGACGTTCTTCCCTTGGGGTCGCTTGAGTTCCTTTTTCGATGCGGGCTTACCCAAACTGACGACCATCTGAGCCTTTTCTTCATCTGCCACATCTGCGTCGAAGAACGCCATGGCAATAAGAGTCTCAGAGATGTACCATAGGTGTCGAGACATGGCTTCTTGCGCAGCGTTAACACGAATATCCCGACATGGCAAAGGCTTCCGCGTCACGCAGAAATTCCAGATCAACTGCGGCAGCCTTGCTTGAGGTTGCAGCACGAGTCCAACCTCGGATGATGTAGACGAGGGACACGAAGAGACCTACGGCTGTCAAAGCTTCCAACTCGTGACTCGACATCTTGAACTGCTTCTTCAGTAGAATTACTTTCAAGGAGTAGATGGCTATCGCCATCCATCGAGCGTGATGGTAAGCGCCAGGGGCTCTGAGAGGGAAATCCACCACTTTTGCTTCTCCCAGGAAGATGAGAACCAACTGTAGCAGTTCCTTGTAGTCATCGCACTGATGCGACGTGCTCACCATCCCTCTCACCAGCAGGACTGACTTCTCCCTCAGTTCCCTCATAGAGTCATTGACTTGAGCAAAATCGTACGGCCGCACGTCCAACTGGTCGATGAACTTCCATTGTGCCTGAAACCTCTTGAAAACGGGTATATCGGGCCACTTGAAGGGCCGTATGCACGCTTGAAGACGGAGCTGAGGATGACTTCATAGATGTGATGCCGACAGGGGAAGTACATGAGTTCTCTGCCAAGACCTTTCTCAATCAGGACGCAGGCCCCGATATGAATCCCGGTGTTCGACGCTGTCGTGTCGAAAGACAGTCCCCGCACGCGCTCTTCCATCCTGTGTTCCTTGATCAAATCCAAGCAAACTCGCGCTATCTTCTCGCCGGTTCCGGACGTCACCTTAGGAACGCCGAGCAACTTCTCCTTGCCGTCGCCAGAGACGAGGACGGCGATCCGGTCAACGCTCTCCTTCCATTGCTCATTGTCAGGTAGGAGCTTACCGTCCCAATGCAAGACAAGAGGCTGACCAGGACAAACTTCGTCGGATTGATAACTTTCAGCAGCCACCTTCCTGAGAGCCTTGCGTGTGCGGTACATGGTACTGGCAGAAATGGACAGTTCATCCAAGTCAAAACCTAGTGATTTAGCCGCTGCAGCGTACGACATAGCTGAATCGCGGTACGAAATATTCAGCCGATCGTAGGTAGTCGTCACATCCTGTGAGATCAGATTCCTGCGTCGCTTCTTGGTATTTCCCTTGGAGGAGGATGGAAAAACTTCCACGGTTGGGTCAACGACATCTGAGTCAGTCTCTGACGAAGTTGAAATCACTAAAGCCCCCGTATCTTCTGCAGCTCCTTGTTCCTTTCTGGCCTTCTCCTGTTGTTCCTTAATCTTGTCCAGCCTCTTCCTTTTCCTAATCTCCTTATAGTGAAGCTTCATGTCAACAGGGCCCATGCTGCAGGAATTTGGATCTTCACGCTGCATGTCGAGAAAGTGGATGTCCTCCTGATTCTTCATCATTTCCTTAGCCTGTGAATGAGCAATGTCCATGATCTCCTTCACTATTGCCTCCTTGAACATCGCCTCCTTCACTCGGAAGGACTCTGCTTTATGTGACTTGTGCTTCACAAGCCGGTCGTATTCCTTGAGAAGGGATTCCATCTTCCTCAAGGCCGAATCTCGACGCATCATGGGGATTCTCGCTCTCTCCCAAAATATGAGACAGGCATCCAGGCACAGGTTCAGGCATTTAGTACGTCCAAATTTTTGCTCCTTTTGGTGGTAAAAGTACTTTTTGAGTACTTGCAACTGAGTTGGAAGGCCACTTGATGTGAGGTTCGCATCCGTCTGGCCAATAAGAAACACTTCTGTTTTCGCTCTGGTAGACACCTGGAAAAGAAAACAAACTAAATAATTCCACAGAAATAATTTCACATCGTAATTAATTTCATTAATTAAATAAAGAAAAGCAGTAACTGGGACTCGAACCAGTGTCATAGCCGTTTGGCGGCATCGCTCAAGTCGGCGTACACAGCACGCTATCCACTACACCATCTAGGGAGTGGATAGCGTGCTGTGTACGCCGACTTGAGCGATGCCGCCAAACGGCTATGACACTGGTTCGAGTCCCAGTTACTGCTTTTCTTTATTTATAAACTGATACGTGTACACTACGTTCTCTTTGACAATTCATTAATTAAATAAATTTCAATACCGCAGTAAAATTACATTAATTAGTATCATAAATAATTACCAGCTTAGTTGTCCAATATGCAACAGACTAATTAATTTCATGTAATATTAATAAAAATATCACTACCACAGTAAAATGACAGAAATTTAATAATAAATTTCAATACCACAGTAAAATGAGATAATTAGTAGCATATATAATTACCTCCATAGTTGTCCAATAGGCTATACAACACGAACCGCTCAAGTGACGAAGAAAACCGTCTTCACTGCAGGCAGGCGAGAAATGAACTGACAAAAAGTCGTCAAAGTTGGGGACCTCTAAATGCAGCGCGATCTGGTTCAAACTTGCACAAACGTGTTTTCTTGTTCTTTAGAATACGGAGAAACGTGTGGATTAAAACTCCAAGCTCATTTTTATTTTACCCTATAGGTATGAAACACCCTAATATATATATATATATATATATATATGAGCACTTATACATAGTTCTGCACGCACAAGGCAAAAGGAATGCATCCGTACACCCACACGCACACAAGTGCATAATCTACACACACACACACACACATATATATATATATATATTTATATATATATATATATACAAACTCAGAATGGTCCCCTGAGAAACTTATATGTTAAACACAGACCATGCATGGAACAAGGAACTCTTCTGGGAAAATTAAATCCACTATAGTCCGAATAAGTAATGGTAAATGACAAACATATTATATTATATATATATATATATATATATTATATATATAATATATATATATATATATATATATCTATATATATACACACACACATATATATATATATATATATCACACACACAGTATATTTGTATAATATTGAAGGACATGCATTTACCCATATATACGGTACATTCATACATGCACACTTACACATACATACACAATTGCACATAAACAAGATATATCACAAAATTTAAATACTCACCATATTATCGCTACAGGATTCTTGTTTACAACTTTTACGCGTTGCTATGAACAATTGTTATAACCTTCTACTAGTCAGCTTACACCCGATATTTCTAGTTCTACTATACCAATTTTGCTATTTGCTATTTCGAAAATTTTTGGCATTTGCTATTTCGAAAAAGCTCTCTCTGTTTACGTTATCGAATCCATTCATATTTTAAAAACCTGGATTAGATCACCCCTTAGCCTCCTAGTCTCGAGTGTAGTCAGTTTTAACTCCTTAAGCTATCCTCGTATGACTTTGACCTAAGCAACGGAATCATCTTAGTTGCTCGTCTTTGAACTCGTTCGATTTTGTCTATATCCTTGCGCATATATGGATTCCAAATTGATCGGGGTACTCCAAAGGAGTCTAACTAATGATTTATAAGAGGAACGATAATATCGCCCGATTTGTAATCAAAATGCCTTGTTATAAAACCTAGCACTTTGTTCGCCTTATTGACCGCTGCTTGTACTTTGTTTCGCTACTTTCAAATACCAGTGACTATAACTCCTAAATCTTTTCCTGATCTACGGTTGCCAATTCCTTCCCTGACATACTATACGCAAAATCCGTTACGCGAACCTACATGTAAAATTTTGCACTTATCGACGTTAAATCTCATTTGCCATGTGACTGGCCAAACAACGATTTTGTTCAGATCTTCCTGGATTTTACCTTTATCTCATCATTAATTGCCCTACCACCCAACTTTGTTGTCATCCGCAAACTTTGAAACTGTACTGACTAGGCCGACATCTAAATCGTTAATATATTAAGAAAAAGCAAGGGGCCAATACAGAACCCTGAGAACGCCGCTCACTACATTAGCCCAAGACGACTCAGCTCCATCAACGACCACCCTATGTTTCCTACCTCGCAACCACTCTTCTATCCAATTTATTACTACACCCTGATTACATGATCCTTAGTTTTTTCATGAGTCTTTTGTGCGGTTGGTGTCAAACGCTTTTTGAAAATCTAAATGCACTACTCTACCGCCCGATGACTATCGTAAACTTCAACCACGCTTTGGAAAAATTCTAAAAGATTAGTTAAGCAAGATTTGTTTCACCTAAAACCGTGCTGCGTATTTCTAATCAAGTTTGCAATTCTAAATGTTCGACTATACGATCCCTAATTATCGATTCCAGTAGCTTACCACAACAGACGTTAAACTGATTGACCTAGCATTTCCGCCGCACCTTTATTGCCTTTCTTAAAATATGCGTTACATTTGCTAACTTAAAATTATCTGGTACGCACCTCTCAGAAATACGCATTAAAAATCTTTTTAACGGCAAAACAATGCTTTCTTTTAATTCTTTAAGTATATGGAATCCGGCCCCGGTGATTTAAGCATTTTCATTTTGAAAATATAGTGCACACCTCCCTCATATAACTCTGATTTAACAATTCTATCTACTTGACCCTAAAATTCTCCTGGATGCGATGTAGCTCTTGGAAAATAATTTTTGTATCAATACGACATCAATATGAAGCAGTCAAATTGATTCAAATTTCGACCTATACGAATTAAATATGCAGTCAGTATCATAGAATAGATTAATATAAAGTGAAATCATTAATTTTACTTTAGTCACAGGTTAACGTTATATCTATAGGAAAAAAGGAGAAGGGAGAGAAGGATTAGATGCCCTACAGCTCGAGTAAACTGTAAAACTTAATTAAACGATATTTTTATTACTGTGAAACATTTAATACATTAAAAGATTACATTTCCATATTTTTATTAAAGAAAACTCTCTTTGAGCGGTAACTTCATAATAAATTAACTTTTTTTATTATAATTATTATATTATTAATTTATAACCTTGGTTAGCTTCCGCCCGAATTGTTCATTCTGACGAAGGTCAAGCTTTTCACTCCACCTAGACCTACAGTTTAACGTGGAATCTGAACCACGCCCATCAGCAGCCAGCGTCTTAACCACTAGGCCCACTAGGGTACCCATTTATCTACCAACCACTTTCTTTATTGTGTGGAAGGATGAACAGCTGGGTTTTGCTGCGCGCCGGCTGCCGTCGGGTCTCGAACCCGGGGCCGATGAATTCGTAGTCAGCGACGCTAACCACTACACCACCGAGGCGCCTATATATATATATATATATATATAATATATATATATATATAATAGAGTAGTTATAAAACCGATGCGATGATTCAATTTCACTGAATCACAAACTGACCAAAAAATATATACATTTTTTACATAGACTACATCTAACGAGTCAGCATCATTTCATGCTAAAAAATTATTTTTTAGTTAATACGTATCATTTATTATATATAAATGATTCTCCCTAAGTTGAATGAAAGCACTGATCCATAGTCAGAAAGTAATATAAAGTATAACAATAATTTCAATATTTGTATTGTGCGAGTGAATTTTATAATAAGTGTTACTGGCAATGATTTGGGGTTAAGGTCAATCAAGTGAATTACTTTTCTCAGTGAACGTTTTTGTCCTCTTCGTTTCAATTATTATAGTATTTTAAATGAGAATTATTATCTATCCTATATAATTACGTGTACCTCTTTTGCCTTTAATCTAATTTTGATGTCGTTCAGTAGAAAAAGTTTCATTATAAGCAAGTGTCTTCAGTAATTATAAAGAAAATTCATACAAAAAAAAGGGCGATGAGGTGTCGTGTATGAATAAAATTTTTTGGTAAATGCTTTGCGATAAGCTCTGAAAAAATTCCAATTAATTCTTAGAGTAAAATAAGCTTTTTAACAGCATGATTCTTTTCAGTAATATCTCAGCGCTCAAACACAGCGAACTACCTCTCCAACACCTTAGCATACACACCCTTCCCGCTTCTATCCTTTCATAAATCCCCGTAAACCGCGGCCCGCTTCCCTCTTCCAGAGCTCCTACCTCAGTTTCCCCTCGAAAAAAAATGTAGAAGGAAGTAAAAATGGAGTTACAAAAAGAAAAAAAATGATTAAAGAAAAAGGAAGTACCCCCCCCCCCCCCTCAAAAGGGATACTTTTATTAAAGAACTTCGTCCCCTTCGGAGACCTTAATTAAATTTAATTTATTAACTATAAAACTAGAAAGGACTTACGAGCAAATTATATTTCTCAACCGGAACTTCTTCGCTGAGGTGATAAACATTATTTATACACACGGTCGAAAACACGCTTAACACACTGCCAATCCGGTTTTAGGGAGATTTTTTCATATAGGAAACGATCCGGTTTTTATAGGTTTTAAATGAAAAACCAGTTTTCTTTCCGGTATCATCGGTACCACAAGTGAAAAACCATAAAGTGTGGAAACCTGTCGTCTTTACGATCCAAATTATGTGGAATGAAATTAATTTTTATAGTAAATAAATTCTTCATCTAATATCTTACATACACCAAATGCAATTTTATATTTTGGCTTAGAAGTTATTTTTACTGCATACTTTCAGTAATGAGATACACCACACACACACACACACCACACACATTATATATATATAATATATATATATATATATATATATATATATATATATATATAATATATATATATACACACACACACACACAGTGGCGCTCATAAGTATTCGTACAGAGAAATATTTCAGTTATATTCGTCCTTATCTTCTGTACATGCATACGATAGTTATGAAAAGTTTACCGTTCCTTTGGAAAAATTTAGTTTAACTCCAACATACAGGGTGTTTCAGGTCGACCCTAGAAATATGGAAATGAAGAAACACTTCATATTAGTTACGGAATTATTATGACAACTAATATGAAGTATTTTTTCATTTCCATATTTCTAGGGTCGACCTGAAACACTCTGGATAATGTCAAACATCAAAGAATTTGAGAAAAATTGAAAAAATGTTAAAATGCAAAAGTTTTTGTACATTTACTTACAAAATTATTTAATACTTTGTGTGTCCACCTTTTGCTTGAATGACTTCAATGATTCGTTTGGTGTATTTTTCTACAAGGTTTCGACATCTCTCAATAGGAATTTTAGCCCATTCTTCTAAGAAAGTTGTTGCAATTCATTCAGATTCGAAGGGTTTCTCTTGCGGACCTTTTTTCAAATCAAACCATAAATTCTCGATTACGTTGAGAGCTGGGCTTTGACTAGGTCACTCGAGAAGCTTGAAATTCTTTTGCGAAGCCATTTCATGGTGTTCTTACTTTTTATGTTTTGGATCATTATCTTGTTGCAGTACCCGTGTGCGACCATTCGCAACTACCAAACTGAAGACAATACAGTTTCCTCTAAAATTTCTGATATTTCTTCGAATTCAAGATTCCATTAATGACAACTTCGTGTACCAGAGGCATTAAAGCATCCCAAAGAAGCAAACTACCACCACCACCACGTTTAACCGTAGGAAGGATTTTTTTTCCTCGAATGCAGTATGTGAGTTTCTCCAAACATACCGTTGTTCGTTGTTCCTAACTAATTTAATTTTGGTCTCGTCTGTCAGAGAACTTTCTTCCAGAATACAAATCCATCATTTCTGATGATCTTTGGCGTACTTTAAACGAGTTTTTCTTTGTGCGCTTTTCGTAGCAAAGGTTTTCTTCGTGCAACTCTTCCATGCAGACCATGCAGACCATTTCTCAATGTACGACGTACAGTAGAGGGATGAACATAGGTCTTCGACAGTGTTAATTTGGCAAATATCACCCGCAGTCACTGGTGGATTCACAGTAACCATTCTTTCAGTCTGTCTAGCTGTACGTTCTGAAATCTTGCCAGGTTTTCCATATCTTAGTAGAGTTTTGATTGTTCCAAAGACTTTCCATTTCTTTATAACTGCATCAACCGTCGTAAATGGAATTTGAAGTTCCTCTCCTATCTTCCTAATAACAGATCTCTTAAGATGTGTAGATAGCTCTTTACCACTGCGGCTCATTGCTAACTAATGGCGTGTACAGTCATCCGTCTTCAATGAAGATTTACAGAGAAAACTCTACAATTCGAATTTCCAACAGTTTCTAATCAATAAACAACCAACTACTGATAGAAATTTAAATTTTTTTCAATCCTAAGGTAGACACACAAAGTATTAAATAATTGGTGCTCTTCCAATATGTGCTCTACCGCGAAACTGTGATCTACCATATTCCAATACGTGCTCTACCGTGAAACTAGCCTTATAAGGCTAACTAACGAAAATATCATGACTTAACCTAACCAATCGTTAGGTCAACTATACGCCCTTGACGATTGGCTAGGTTAAGTCGTGATATTTTCGTTAGTTAGCCTTATAAGGCTAACTAACGTACCTGCTGCTAATCCGAATAATCTAAGGTAGATCACGTATTGGAATGTAAATTTTAAGGTAGAGCACATATTGGAAGAGCACCAAATAATTTTGTAAATAAATGTTTAAATTAGGCCTTATGGTGAAGTTAAACTAACTTTTTAACTCGTTAAATTTTTTCCAAACGAATGATAAACTTTTCCTAACTATCCTTTCAATGGTACAAAAGATAAGGACGAATATAACAAATAGTTCTCTGTACGAATACTTATGAGCGCCATTGTAGTTTCTGACTTATTTGGTGGGTCGTAGTTCCGATTCTGTAAGTAAAGCTTTAGGTCTAAGGTGGGGCAACAAGCTTGACCTTCGTCAGAACAAACAACTCGGGTGGAAGCAAAACTAAGTTTGTTTTTAAATTAAAGAAGTGTGTGTATATATTAGTGATGTAGGTCACATCCGCATCCGCATCCGCGGAACATCCGCACATTTTCTCGCATCCGCACCCGCATCCGCACTTTGGACTGCGGATGTCGTGCGGATGTGGACCGTTGAGATAAAAATGTCATTAATAAGCGGAAATTATCAAATTCTACTATATTAATAGAACTAGTTATTGTGCGCAAAAGTGATGCAAGCGACAAGACGAGAGGCTGTTCTTGTATGAAGTTACTCTCTTGCAACCAACTTAGATCCACGTTACAAAGCTAAGTTATTTTCACCTAGTACATTAGAACGAGTTAAATCATCACTTGGCAAAGCAGTTGAAGAGCTTCAATCTCTTGAATCTGTCGCTTCGCCACCCACCAAAAGAATAAAAGTTTCAGTGACAGAACCAACACCTTTAACAAGCAAATCTATCACAGAATCTGTCTCTCAGTTTCTTGAGTCAAGCAGCAATGACGAGACCTACGCGATGTCAAAAGATGTAGTAAAAATGATCGAGAGCTATCACCAAGAAAAACGCCTGGCTGCATGTGACAATCCTATTAGTTGGTGGAAAAATACGCAGAATATCTATCCATACTTGAGTAAACTTGCAAGGAAACATTTAGCCTGTCCTCCAACAAACGTACCAGCGAGAGATTATTTAGCAGTGCTGGATTAATATATGATGAAAAGAGAAACAGACTGGCAGCAGAAAAGGCAGAAAAATTAATGTTCCTTAAGCATAACCTTCCTATAATTAAGTTTGAACATTAAACGTTGAACATCTTAGTTTACTTTATTTTAATTACTCATTTATAAATATGCCTAATAAAACTTTAAACTTAATGTAAATAATTATCAAGCTAATTAAAGATCTCTTTCTATAAGGGTGGAGGTTGGGGAAAGAGGTCGGGGGTGCATTTGAGTTGGGTTCACGTCCCGCATCCTGGTAACACAATTATGGTTTCTAATTGTGGCTGAAACTCAACAAAATATAACGAATTTATTTGCAGACGAATTCACTAATTGATTTCTATATTAGTTAGATGCTTGATATTATTTTATATGTTCAGAGAAAAGTACAGCAATTATTGTACAATTAATCAATTATACTACATTATAGCTACAGCTCTCTCTATATAGTAACTTATTATATACTTTAAACACAACAAATCTCGAATATATCCTAAAAAATAACGAAAATGTAGACATCCGCATCCGCATCCGCGGATGTTGAAATCAAACATCCTCATCCGCATCCACATCCGTGGATGTGAAAAAATGACATCCGCTACATCACTAGTATATATATATATATATATATATATAATATATATAACCTTGGGTCAGCTTCCGCCCAGGTCAAGCTTATCACTCCATCTTAGACCAACAGTTTAACGTGAAATCCGAACCACGCTCTACCAGCAGCCTAGCGTCTTAACCGCTAGGCTACTCAGGGTACCCATTTATCTACCAACTAATTTTTTTTATTGTGTGGAAGGATGAACAGCTGGGTTTGGCCTGCCGTCACCGGGTCTCGATCCCGGGTCGATGGATTCGTAGTCAGCGACGTTAGCCACTACACCACCGAGGCGCATTATATATATATATATATATATATATATATAATATATATTATATAATTTTAAAGCCCATTGAAGATGGGAAATGCTCCCCCGAAACGTTTAAAGTGTAAATAAAATGTTCCTGTCGGCCATTTTGTTCTTCCCAAATATGGACATTTATGGGTTGAGGTTAAATTTATAGCCAAATTCTCTTCATTCAATCACATTTCTGTATTTCGAACTTACGTTATTTTAAGTAATTTCCAATTCCATACAAACGTAATTATTAAAAAAAAAAAAAATTTAAACAATTTTAAAGTAAAAACTTTAAAATTAAAGTTCATTTATTTTAAGTTTTTTAGGTTGATTAAAAATTTCCCCAATTTCGACGGTATGAGCAAAACTTATTTCATTAAAAGTGATACGTCTTTCCCTCATTAAAAATAAACTTTATATACACACTGTGTATATATATATATATATATATATATATATATATATAGAGAGAGAGAGAGAGAGAGAGAGAGAGAGAGAGAGAGAGAGGAATATGCAACTTACACTCCTTTCACTCGTTTACGTCAGTTACGCATCTGAACGTAACTTTTATGGAATATTGGAATACATCTTCGCGTAACATTAGCGTAACTTTTCCAGTTTGACAAAAGTAAACCTCTTTTCCATTATTTATGTTTGGCAATTAAATATAATATTAAACGTGTTCTGTTTAGGTGTCTGACGCGAGACAGATAATGATGAGGTGTAAGGTGATGAGGTGTAAGGTGTAAGATGATGAGGTGTAAGGTGACAGAATGTGACAAAAGTATTTCTGAATACTCTTTACATGTCGTAACTTTTTTCATGAACGAATTACTCGTGTGTGTGTGTGTGTGTATATACTGTATATATACACACCGCAAGAAGTGGCATATTTGCTAAAATATACTAATTATATTATTATTATTATTATTATTGTTGTTATTATTATTAAAAAAATGATATTTTTGGCAGTCCATATTCGATATTTGAAGGAGAGCATAATATCCGTAAGGAAGTATAGATTACTGCAAATTAAATTTAATTTTAATTTGTCAATACGAGTTCAATGAACTCACTCCTTGATAATTTCCTAAATATAATAGACGGTTAAAAGAAGCAAAAATGTGCTTCAAAACGGATTACGGGAACTCTCCAATATTTGCAATGTAAATGTGATACAGACTCTCAGTTAGGTTCTTAATCTTGTTAGCCACAATATAACTAGTAAATAACATAGGTCTCTCATTTATACACGAATGAATTCCTGTTAATTCATTTATTTTCTGTTTATCGCCCACCCAATATGCCCAACCAACGTACCCCATAGATTTCCTTCCCAATTAACTGAGATAAAGAAATCAATAATATTTTGTAAATATTGTCTCTCTAAATTTGTACATTCTTAAAAGTGTCAAAAAGAAATTGATGTATGAAAGCAATTTCTTCGTAAACAATTGTATTTTAAGGTTTCAGTCTTATAAAATCGGTTTCATGTCGATTCTAAGTATTATACTCGGCAAAATTGTCGAGTTATTTTGATTTCAAATAACTACCCGTTAAGTAGTCAAAATTATTACATCACTTGGATAATTCTGAAAAAAAAGATCACCAAAGAATATCCTTTTAAAGGCGAGAGCAATGTAACGATCTTTTACATCATGGGTTGGAGTGATTTTGGCATCAAGTTAGGTTAAAATACTTCAAAATTCTTAGATTATCAAGTCAAAATACCTCAATAGTTCTTGGATTATCAAGTTAAAATACCTTAGTAGTTCTTCGATTGCATTATGAAAAAGGGTGTTGCAAAAGTTGTGGTATTTTCAGGATGTTCTGTCACATTTTTTAAATAATTATATTTTCTAAAAAAATGTAAATTTCGCATGATTTGTCCAACTTCGTGTTCATATTTTTATCATTACGCATATCGTTGCCTCGAGAATTTTCATGGTATCCGAAGAAGTAAAATCTCGTATCGCAAGCGCTGCATTTGGTGTGGTGGCGCGTTTGTTTGCTGATGTCGTTCGCAACTTCAAACGTCAGTTCAATAATTCTAAAATCGATAACAATAGTCTCTACAATCCCAGTACCTGAAGGGGATAAGCGAAACTTCTCAAATGTCTATATGGACACTGCTCAGAGGTGGTCCGTCAAAAATCTAGAAATCCTGAAGAAACACCACGACTTTTGCAACGCACTTACATTTCGCATGCAAAAGTAATAAAAATACAAATGTATAAAGAGAATAAAATTTAGCTTAAATAACTGACGTTTATACACAAAAATATAAAAATTTGTACAGATTGATTGTTGATTGCATAAACACATTCGTACATTGTCTATTGTTTATTCTTACTGTCAAGTGCCACACTTATAACTTCAGTGCCACGAATGGGATCCAACAATTTAAAGCCTTGGCACTTGACCAAAGACGATGTGTGTTGATAAAGGATTTTGCGTTAGTGACGAGATGAACCAAAGTGTATTTACTGGCCAATGAAGCCAGTCAGTTAAATATACACCACGTATGTTCAATCCATATATATATATATACGGAGAGAGAGAGAGAGAGAGAGAGAGAGAGAGAGAGAGAGAGAGAGAGAGCTTTCCAACCTGTCTAACTTCATAACACGGCATAATATCGGTCCAATTTCTATCTCTTTTTAAGCATATTAACTCCGTTATATAACGAAGAACCATATCCTCGAGCGAGCACGTAGGTCGATTTTAGTCTCTCCCTCTATCGATCAGAGGCCGTGTTAGTATGCAAATTTAGCCAATATAATTATGTAGATCTTAACTGGTCCAAATCAAGTTTCAGAATGGGAACGTGTATATGAAATAACATATGCGTTTAATTTGATTTTAGATTTAAATGTTTGTTGCAAATAGAATTCGGGGATTAAAAGTAAAGTTCGCTTCTTTTTAATTATTTGCTAGAGAGCGAGCGCGAACTCGATTGACGAGAGCTATTCTGGCTTCTTTTAGTAATTAAAGCGTTCCTACCAAGATTAGAACATCCAAATACATAATTAACAGTTTAGACATATATATATATATATATATATATATATAGATATATATAAATATAATATAATATACCTATATATGCCCTTTCGGTCGACGAGATATAACATTGACACTCTGTAAAACTAATTTTAGCTAACCTAACCTAGCGTAGTAACTAAACCTAACCTAACGTAACTTAATGTAACCCAAAATAATGTGTTGATTTTATGCCACGTTGATCAGATGTCGTTAGCCTGAACCATTTCAAAAACAATTCAAATGGTTTCTTCAACCATACAACTTTGGTGGTGTCGCTGACTACAAATCCATCGGACCCGGGATCGAGACCCGGTGATGGCAGGCGGCGCGCCGCAAAACCCAGCTGTTTATCCTTCCCCACACAAAAAAATTGGTTGGCAAAAAAATGGGTACCCTGGGTAGCCTAGTGGTTAAGACGTTGGTCTACTGGTGGGGCGTGGTTCGGATTCCACGTTAAATTGTAAGGTCTAAGGTGGAGTGACAAGTTTGACCTTCGTCAGAATGAACAATTTGGGCGGAAGCAAAACCAAGGTTAACCAAGGTTATACATACGATCATTACATTACTGGTAAAATACGCATGGTCAGTGCCCAAGTATTATTTCTTACGTTTTCGCGTCATGAGTCCTAAATTCTCATCCTTTCCTCGTTTTTCATGTTTCGCTACAAATTTAGTTTTTACATTAAGTGTTTACAATTACAGTAAGTGTTCGTTGTATTGAGTAACACTTCGTAAACGTTCGTTGTACTGAGTAACACTTCGTAAATGTTCGTTGTACTGAGTGACACTTCGTAAATGTTCGTTGTACTGAGTAACACTTCGTAAATATTCGTTGTATTGAGTAACACTTCGTAAACGTTCGTTGTACTGAGTAACACTTCGTAAACGTTCGTTGTACTGAGTAACACTTCGTAAATATTCGTTATATTGGGTAACAACGATGTAATTTTATAAGTGTATATTAATGCTAAATTATTCTTCTACTGCATCTAAAATTATTGCTCTACAGAGACTCCTTATCTCTTAACAGTTTATAATCTCATAATCTAACAAATTACTGCGTTTGCATTAAACGCATGTGAAATTATATTTACTTGGGATTAATCATTCTCAGACTTCCTCCATGAAGTGAAGTTCAATATCAAATAAATATTATCTTACATAGGTTTAATAGTAACCAAACCTATTTGCAAGTAATATTATTATTTAGTTTATCATGCGTTTAATTTAGATTTAAATGCTCGTTCGGATACAATTCGGCGAGAGGGGGTGGTGCGGGTAGGGGGGTTAAAATAAAAGTTAATTTCCTTTTTTGAATTTTTAACTTTATACTTTGTTAGTATGAAATTGAATTTTTAAATTTTTTTTTTAATTAAATCCAGAGATTTTTAGTGTTACTCGCGTTTATGACAGACTAAATCATTTTTATGGTAATTAACGAACAGTTCGTAAGACTGAACCTTCACTGGCGTAATTACAATAATATATGAACTGTTTCATTGGAATGTCCTTCATTAGACTATAAACAGTATGGCTCTTAACGATAATTGTGATTCTACCCTCAATTAATCTTTCACGCTTTTTAAACTATATATATATATTACGGGGAATCCGTGTAACTAGGGATTTCATGAAATCACTAAAATATTCAGGATTTCACGTAAGGTTAAGTCTTGATATTTTTGTTAGTTTTAACGAAAATATTACGACTTAACCTAACCGTTCATTCAGTTGACCTACCGGACATTTAATTACTTAAAAGTAGGTTTAGTAAGCCGTGTGAGTCGTATATTTTGGGTTCTCCCGAAAGCCTTAAATGGAACTAGTTTTGACAAGGTAATACTAGTTTTAGCGAACGACCTTCGTAGCTTCTAGTTTTGACTGGTAAAAACTGGTTTTGACGGCTTTCGGGTTCGTACTGCAACATATATATATGAACTAAATACAATTGCAACTTGAGACAAATAAAAGGTCCCTTATTATGGTCTGAAACCGACCTAAACCAATGGAAATATGAGTAGTTTAGGGTTACCATATTTGAACTTTCAAAAAAGAGGACACTCCAGAGGTGGAGGGGTGTATCTGTATTAGTATCTACCAACTCACGTTGTATTAATGTTATATATACACTGTGTACTACATGTCGTCTATATTGAGTACCTATAAATAAGAACAAGTGTTATGGCCTCAGAAATCAATGTTATAAATATTCAAAATTTCCGGACATGTCCGGGAAAAAACCGGACGTATGGTAACCCTAGACTAGTTTTGGACTACGTTAAATAATAAACTTCTTTTGATGAGTTAAATTTGAAATAAAATAGTAAGACATTTATTAATAATATAAATATTAAAATTTTTAATATTCTGCGTTGCGAAATTTTTCACTCTAAATCCCTTTTGAAAATATACAATTTATACAATAAGTTGATGAAAAATGAATAATGAATGATGCTTTATTTATAATAAATGCAGTTTTATAATTTTGCAATTTTTGTCATTAAAATAATTTTAATGTAGAATAAATGAATGTGAAAAATGGATAATGTTCCATTTTTTAGTAGCATTTCGAATGTATAATTCAATGCACGTTCATTATGAGTTTGGTTGGACGTTTCCTTTAAAAGGAAGCCATACGACCATTTCCTTTTACATATAGGAAGGAGGGGTCAAGGACGAGCTCCCGCAAAAATGCCCCCCTTCCCCCGTATAAGAAGGAGAGAGCTAAATTCAAAGTCTCCGAGGTCCACGATGCCATTTTATTATTTTTTTAATAAATTTTGAAAAAATTGTTTAGTGTGTAAAATGGCTGTATGTGTCGTGAAGAATAGAGGGAGAGGTATGTTTTTGAGAGTATGCTGGACTGCTCACAATCACAGGGTAGATAAAATGCGGAAAGAGATCAGCTAAAGAGGACAGTGATAGGAGAAACGGGAGTTCCAGTACTTCCTATCTTCTTCCTAACTTTCCCCCCCTTGGGGTACGTTTCTGGTCGATTGGTGTCTACAATAGCCTCCTTGAGGTGCATGAAATATACGTTTCAGATGAAGCGCATAAATAAATCACCAAAGAAGGTGCATGAAAAATGTTGGAACTGTTTAACTTCCTTCGAACGTCTAAGACCATATGACGAAGGAGACCTACTGTATAGCTTTACGTGGGATCCGAACCACTGGTCGCTACATAATGTAAACACAGCTGAAAGTCTCCCATCCAGTCCCAGACCCACTGTCGCTTAATTTCTCTGATCGACGTGAAGCTGTGTTACGACATTGGTCACAACGTAGCCCTGAAAGTGCATGAATTATACATTTCAGTTGAAGAGTAAAACCAAACTTGTAATGAAGGAATTATAAGTTTCAGCTGAAATGTAAACATCGCTGTCGTAATGAATTATATATTAGTAATATGTAACGAATTACACATTTAAAATTCAATAAAATAAGACTTTTAATATATTTTTTTTTATGCAGGAATATAAATTTATGCAGGATATACACTAAAGTTTCTAATAGAGTTTACAATATTGTTGAATATGTTAATTAAAAGAATTCTACTACGTGGAATTATATTATAGTCGAAATGCATAATAAATTTTAGTTGAAATTCCACTTATATTCCCTTGATACGAAATCCTATTTCGTATTCAACTCTGAAAAGTGTGTATATGAAAAGCTATATCATATATGAATCAACATATATTATTATAGAAGACGAATGCAAAACAACAACAACAATAATAATAATAATAATAATAATAATGATGAAAAAGTTTGTAATACATAGTTTATATATAAGAGCATAAATATTTGAACAAATAGTGAGCTAAAGTGTAGTTGTGCATAAAGGCGTAAATAAGAGAATATAAGAAGCTTATTCACATGCATATAAGGGCGTCAGTGGCCTGAATGTAGTAAAAATGGAAATGAGGATCAGGTTTGTAAGCCGCATTTTAAATCATGGATTTATACATTGTATTCATTTTAAAAAAGATGGGGGCGAGGAGAGTGTATAAAAAAAAATAAAGAATTATTTTCATGTAAATTATGCGATATAAGAGGGGTGGGTGGGTGAATAAACGTGTCCACCTCAAAACAATATATTTCTGTTATATGGCCACGACAAAGGAGTTGCGTATGGTCACGTTGTGGCAGTGTGTCAGGTATCCGAACAGGTGACCCAGGTTATATAAAATATTTTTAGTAGAAGAAGAAGAAGAAGCATATAATAAATAATGAGTGAGGAAGGCTACAAACTGGCGCACAGCTCAGGCCAACTAAAGCGTCCCATTGGGCTAACTCCCAGATTATTGTCACCAACCATCGGGATTCAAACCGCCAACGACCTCAGTATCGTCACTTCGCTCAAAGGGAAATGATGTTACTCACTGAGATAAGAAATATAGGGAAGAAATGTGTGTGATTATTTTACATCTTTATCAATGCGACAAACCCCCATACCCCCCCCCCCCCAAAAAAAAAACCACGTTTTTGTATTTTAGGACGCAATTATGGAAAATAAAATAACCTCATATTGACCTGTGTTACGTGACCTTAGCGACTCCCTGTTTCTTCTTTATACCACGTGACTCAGTACATTAAATTTTGTTTTGGCAACTTCAATATTACGCACAAATAGAAACGCATACAAATAATTCATTCTTAGAAAGTGGAAATGAAAGCTTAAATAGGAAAACTTCAGTGCAGAGTGAAACTCCACGAACAAATAAATCGTTCCGGTGAGTAAAATTCTTAAAAAATGCAGAAACACGGATTTCTACTCAGTACACTTAACTGAAAAACAAATTGTGGATTCAATGATATAAAAGCCACAAACCTTCGTCTCACTTTAGTGTGTGTGTGTGTGTATATATATATATATTATATATATATACATAACAGTGTGTGTGTGTGTGTGTGTATATATATATATATATATATATATATATATATATATATATACACAGTGTGTGTGTGTGTGTCGGGTAATCTTGTAGTTTAAGTTGTGTTTAAACATCATAAATTAATTTTTATTTAATTTATATTGTAGAGGTCATTTTAAACATGGCAGTTTAGGTTAAGTTAAGTTAAGTTAGATTAGGTTAGGTTAGATTAGGTTAGGTTAGATTAGGTGTACTTTTAAGTTGTGTTTAAACGTCTCAAATTAATTTTATTTTAATTCTTAATGTAGAGGTCGTTCTAAACATGGCAGGACGTCCTAATTTGTAGAACTACCTTTTGCGGAATTCCTGGAACGTAATAAATATAAAGAGAGATGATTTAATCACTTGACAATTTGTGTTAATCGACAATATGTGGTTTAAATAAAATTAATGTTATTGTTTTTTTTTTACTTCAATAATTTACGACGTTAAATTTCCTGGACGAATTTGCGACGTTAAACGACAAAATTACCTTTGCGTAATACCTATTCACCTGCTCGCCAACGGCAAGTTAAAGATACATGTTGGCTAGTGCATTCTGGGAATTTAAAAATGGCGTATAGTAGTCTTCGCTACCTATTACTGAGTGTGTACTCCACCTATTTTTACAGCCTTGTGTATATATATATACATATATATATATATATACTGTGTAGTAAACAACCACAAAAAGATACATTTTCAGGGAATAAATGGCTTCTTTTCCCTCCAGCAGAACGCGAAGAAGCCACATCAAATTCGAAGATTTCTGTGAAAATGATTCGTTCCAATCTTAGCTGAAAGTCCTTCAAAAAGAATTATTTCCCCCTCCCCCCTCCCCCTAAAAAAAAAGAGTTCGTTTGATTTTTTTCGCCATAAAAGATTTTTTCTTTTTTATCTAAGCCTATACAGACTTCTATTTTCCATAAAAATCCTGTTTTTCTTTGACAAGGCGGTTTAAAATAAATCCATTTTTTGCCTAATAAATGCAATTCATATGATGGCATATAAGATGACATCATTTTTATTGTGAGATTTGTACCATTCCATATTCCAAGGAGAGACTGCGGCATATTGCAATTTTAAAAACACACACACACACACACACACACACACACACACACACACACACACACAACACACATGTATGTATATATATGTTGCTTGACAAAGAAACCAAATATTATGAGAGAACCAACAAAGGCTTCGTTGTAGGCGAAAATATAAAATATATAGTATTGTAGTATGTTTGCGACAAAATTATATAATTTGTTTAAAATTTGTAATTTTTTTTATTAGGTTTTACTTGAACTAACTTCCTTTGACCAAATTTAATTTTTATGTACACTTAAATCTAACTTTACTTAACTCATTATAACACTACTTAACCAAACATAACCTAGAACTTAAGGGTTTAACCTGACCTATAATTAAGAAAACGTAAAATTAACCTTTGTTCCAACTGCAGTATTCCCCAAAATATGTAATAATAAAATCTCAAATGCAAAAAGGTACAAAATGATAGAAATTTCTAGTGAAATAAATTCAAATTCAGGAATGATAAATTCCGACTTTGTACTTAGATTTGGTACCAACCAAGAACTGCTAAAAAATAGTTGTCAATCATTAACAACAAAAATTATACCAAAATCGCAGGTCAGATACTGAAGAGCAATAATTACGATAAGAGAAAAAAAATTACGATTTAGGTTAGGACCAGAAAATTGCTACGATGTACAGGGTGTCCGTAAGTCTGGACCCATAGGGAAAAATAATAAAATTACAAAATAGTCCAAAAATTTATTTATAATATATTTTTCATTATTTTATTATTATTTTTATTATTTTTTTATTATGATCTTACTCCGCTGGAGTTTTATTTGTGGGGCCACTTGAAAGCCAAAGTGTACGAGGTCAAACTTCAGAACATTTTCCACCTTAAAGCACGCATTGTGGAGGCGTGTCAAGAATTTCTGCGACTGTGATTCAGAAAGTGCTGTCGCAGTGAGATTGCGTCTTCAACTATGTGTGCGACACAACGGCGGACACTTTGAACAGATTATGTAATAAATTTTTGGACTATTTTGTAATTTTATTATTTTTCCCTATGGTCCAGACTTACGGGACACCCTGTAGAAAACAATATAGGAATTCAACTTTTCAAATGTTCCTTACGATGATTCCTCATTTCACGAAGGTCAAGCTTGTCGCCCCTCCTCTCAATAATTTTAGCCCGTACAGGAATCGAACCTGCGACCTCTGCATTGTTCACATAGAAGCAGATTGCAGTACTCTATCACTGAGCTGCGGAAATAACTTCAGATAAGAAGCGCTAAACTTATCGAAAATTATTGCAGAGTTTATCTTGAGCAACACCTGAGTACAGCTCAGTTTCATAATAAATCTGTACAAATGCGAGAAAACTTTGGATGTAAATGTTTACAAAGAACTCTTTCCCCTCCCCTCCACCCCTAATGGTAGAAATAAGATAAAAACATTGGATTGGACAGAAACATTTTGCATTATCCTTCATAAGGTATGACTAAAGGAGGTCCGGAAAAATTAACTTTCCCATCAAACGAGATCTAAAAATTATTTATCGCATAACACCGAAGGAATTGCGATAAGCTACAAAATATTTAGTTCAAGTGAAACAGGAAGCAAATACATAAAGAACAATTAAGAACCTCAGACTGCAATACCATTCTAATCTGGCAAAATTAAAAAAATGGTTATTAAGAAAAGTTTGTTTTTGAAAATTAATGAGAAATTGTAGTTTATATATATATATATATATACAGGGTGTCCCGTAAGTCTGGACCCATAGGGAAAAATAATAAAATTACAAAATAGTCCAAAAATTTATTACATAATCTGTTCAAAGTGTCCGCCGTTGTGTCGCACACATAGTTGAAGACGCAATCTCCACTGCGACAGCACTTTCTGAATCACAGTCGCAGAAATTTCTTGACACGCCTCCACAATGCGTGCTTTAAGGTGAAAATGTTCTGAAGTTTGACCTCGTACACTTTGGCTTTCAAGTGGCCCCACAAATAAAACTCCAGCGGAGTAAGATCATAATAAAAAAATAATAAAAATAATAATAAAAATAATAAAAAAATATATTATAAATAATTTTTGGACTATTTGTAATTTTATTATTTTTCCCTATGGGTCCAGACTTACGGGACACCCTGTATATATATATATATATATATATACACGGTGAACCAAAAGTAGGTGGACAGTAGGTTGAATACGGTTTGTGTTATATTATATTATAACTATGGTGTTCATTATAACTATGGTGTTTGTGTTTTATTATATTAAATATTATAACTAAATTTATTTAAATTTTATTTTGTATTATAGTATACAAAAAATTAAATATGTATTCTCAAAATAAACGTTATCATTTACTGTCCACCTACATTTGGTTCACCCTATATATAGGTGTGGTTGTGGTTGTGTAGGTATATGAACAATAATAAAGTAATCAGTGAGGATGTCCAGATGTATTTATTATTATCAGCATCATCAGGATTGGAGTATGTGTGAACACAACCTAAGTAAAAACTAATCCCTCTCTGGCCTACAACGACGCCATCAAAGATGGCTACAAGGAAATTTAACTTTTTTTTATGGAGAAAGTAGAGGCCAAGGGCGGGTGCCCGCAAAAATGCTCACCTTTATAAGAAGACAGCCAAAACAAGGTTTCCGAGGTTCACGATGCTATTTTTTCAATATAAATTTTGAAAAGATTGTGTAGTGTGTAAAATGCGTGTATGTGTAGGGAAGAATAAAGGGCGAAGTGTGTGTGTTTGATGGCATGCTTGAATGCTCACAGGGTAGATGAGACACGGAAAAAGATCAGCTAAAAAGGACAATGATAGAAGAAACCGGAGTTCCAGCACTCCCTGTCTCCTATCTTACGTCCACCCTGGAGTACTTCCCTGGTCGATTGACGTCTACAATCTCTTCCTTATATGCACAAGGAATATCGTATAAAGTTGATAAACTTGGACGCTGATATATATTTTATGAGTAATCACTGATTATAACTTTAAAATACTTGAAACAATTTGTGGTATAATTTTTTTTGTGTTAATGGTTATGCAAGTCGGATTTCTGTAAATATAAATCAATAAATATCTCTCTTTCCTAAAATCTAAGTTAACCGTATGTTAGAAATAACTATTTCTGGCACGAGTAAGAGGAATTTCTACAAATTCTTGCGCAACATTATATCAACGTTAATATTTCAAAACCTCTTTTAACCCTTCAACACCGTAATTTTTGTACGGTTAATTTATGAATGCGTGTATTTGAAATGCTACCCATTTGTACCGGTCGTCCATATAGGGTTAAACACCAGCTTCCCAGATTTAGTTTTTGTTTTTTAATCCTTTCAGCCCTGAATTATGTTTCTATTCTAAACAAATTCTTTTCTTTTGCAAAAAATTTCTAATATTGGTTAGATACTCGTATACTGAAATTATATGGAATTTTTTAATTTGTTAAAATTTTTCTCCCAAAATAAATTTTGTGTACTTAAAAGTACTGCCAGGGATGAATGTCGGGGGGACAAACTAATCAATTATACGTTACATAGTCGAAAAATGGTGAGCTGAGCCGCAGAAATAAATACTTGCTGCCTGCAACGACGCATCCTAGGTGGGGGAGTACATTCTTAGCCCTCCTATGCAATCCAAAATTACCTTGAAAAACACCTTTTGCTAACAAAATTACACAAAATTTGGTTGCACCCGCCTAAACATGCGTTTCTAGGGCGAGGACAAGTTACATAAATGGATCCAAGAATTACCTCCCCCCCCCCTCTACAAGCTGCTGGTCGTTAGTCTTACATTAGTCAGATGAAATAATTGTTACAACACTTTTTATTCAATGTAATAATCACGAGAGAGAGAGAGAGAGAGAGAGAGAGAGAGAGAGAAGAGAGAGAGAGAGAGAGAGAGAAGAAACCGACTGCGCTGCAAGTTGAATGCAGGACAGTTTCGAGCGAATTTGGTCTACTGGTATCTGCGAACAGTCCTGCCCCCATTGCTTCGATATTTGGCTCAGTGTGCATCTTACTCCTCGGTAGGCAAGCCACGAGAGCTTGGACGAGTGTTTAAGGATTTACTATTCATACAGGCACACAGTAGGTTCGTTGTCAAACCACCTACAGCCAAATGATCGTTTGATTAGTGCCATATAGCGAATCTTTCAGGGGTCCGTGGGAACAACGCTCGTTGAAAAGACGAACTCAGGTTGAGATGCGAGTTGGTGACTTTCTTCTTCAACTTCTAGAATTGCAGTCACGCCTAATTCCAGTCCGTGGCTCTGCTTTCATTATACGAGGGCGGTCAGAAAATAAGTTTACATGGCGTATAATTTCGTAACTAAAGGACCTACATTGATATGTTTGTATCAGGTGAATTCATTAATCATTGTTGGCAATACTGCACGTCGATTCGGCTGCCATCTACCGTACATTGGTTATATGGGTCAGTTGAACATGGCGGCTGGACTGAAGCAGTGCCCCGCCATACGGAACAATCCAGGACGTTTACGTTTAATGGCCACTCGTAAGCGTTCCAGGTTGAACAATATGCAGCTGCATTGATTTTTGTGCCTTTTTGTATGAAGTCAGCGAACAAAACGCCTCTGTGGTCCCAAAACACGGTAACCATCACTTTGTGGACCTCACAATCTTGAACTTCTTTGGTTGCGGGGACCCGGGGTGTTTCCATTCCATGCTGGCACGTTTTGTTTCCGGAGTACGGTGATGAACCCATGTCTCGTCCCCTGTGACAATGTACTCGAGAAATTCTTGATCACTGAAAGACTCGGAATATCGTTGCAGAAATGACAGGCACTGTTCCAGTCGAGCCGCCATGTTCAACTAACTCATATAACCAATGTACGGTAGATGGCAGCCGAATCGACGTACAGTGTTGCCAACAATGATTAACGAATTCACCTGATACAAACATAATCAATGTAGGCCCTTTAGTTACGAAATTATACGCCGTGTAAACTTATTTTCTGACCGCCCCTCGTATCTCCGTTTCCTTGATCTTTTCTGAATTAGAAGGTAAAACTTTCACTATTGGGTGTTGAATCCATTGCATATGCAATGCAACCTTTGCATTCTAAAAAAGTGGCGAGCCTGCTATGATTGAAAATTTAAAGATCCTAGTTGTCAGTTCTTGACAGACAAAGGCAGCGGAACTATTTTTAAAAAAACAATAAGAAAATTTGAACGATATTGATTACCATTTTGCAAAATTTAAACGAAATGTCTGTTCTGTTTACAAAATTTACACTATTTGTGAACTCCATCTATTCCGTCTATGAATATATATTTTTTTTATCTGATACTGAAATAGGTATTGCAGTTGCTTTGTTTTGGTTCTCATTGTAAATTGTAAAAGTTATGCTCTCAAATGTTCTCATGTACAATACATTAAATATTATTATTATTATTATTATTATTATGTCTACAGTAACCATGTAAGGTATAATTTTGCAGAAGTTTTTTTGGGGGAAAAGATTATCATACATACTGTATATATTGACTATTGAGGATTGCTATACAAAATGAATGTTCTTCATAAATTTTCACGTCAACGATTGTTTGCTTTTGTCGGTTTGTTGATTATCTTGAATTTGTTGAAAAATGTTCAACATTAGTAAGTTAAGTTCAGGTAGTTAAGTAAAGTTAATTTTATACAATTATCGATATAATGATAAGTTAAATATATGAAATGTTAATCCCTTGGTTGATGATAATATCTGTTTGTATCCATTCAGTTTGAAATTACGAAAATTAAGATTATTTACGAATTGCATGCAATGATTTGTTCACCTGTAATGATGAAAGCATTGTGCTAACTTAAATAGGACATTGACTACTGACAAAATTGTAAAAAGTAAGGATGAGGAATTTATTATTTTTATTTTGTATTTTTTTTAATAACTTGTGATTTTCAAACTTATTTTCATGGGGTGGGGGCGAGTGTAGTGTGCAGATCTGATTTATAATAAATTTAATAAATGGCACTGAGAGAAATTCTGAAATAGCATCTATGTTTATTTGTATTTGTTTGAGACATATTTGTAATGAAGTTTGTTAATATAACGTTTTTGTAAATATTTCCAATTAAACTTTCTAATATAGCATTTTTGTATATAGTTGTTTGAGAAAGATAAATTGAAGATGTTTGTTTGAATGTAACTTCTGAAAGATTGTAACAGTTTTTATATTTTTTTGTGAGTGTTTGTGTTGAGAATGGGGGAGAAGTTGGGGAAAACCCTCTACAAGGGTGCCATAAGATCCTGCATACTCTGGGAGTTGAATTCTAGATTTTGTCTGGTCAGAATCACAGGTTTTTGAGGCTCTCGAAATTTTGTAAGTCTAGCTTGTCAGTTTATTGCTAATCGCAAGTTACCAGGCTCTCACTCAGTGCTCTTTAATGTAATAACATTTGCTCTTACCCTAAAGACTCGAATTCTTAAGTAAATTACAGTTATTTTAATAAACATAAAATCCAACCGGTAAATTATTTCGTCTGCTTGAGGTTGTGTCATTGAAAATCGGCTGGTAAGGCTTGACAGATACTCATTTACCTGTTGTACTATTAATATATCGGCTAAACAGAACATTTACTAAATAAAACACGACACTAATTTCCCCTCTACATTTTTGCATCCCCCATCCCCCAGTTACCCCCTACCTACCTCTACATTTTTGCCCCCATACTACTGCATATACTGATTCGAAAGGTTAGGTGTGGTGTTAATTACTTTTACAAAAATATTAATGACTTTTGTTGAAGTTTTATTAATTTTTTTTATTATTATTTTTCAATATACTTTTCTGGTTTTGGGTTTGCCACTATCTTTTATAGTTTTCGCTGTCGTAAAATTTTATAGTTTACTATTTCATAGTCCTGATGACATCCAAAGAGGCATCAAAGGAAGAAAACATCATTAAGATACATATATTTTCCTATTTTCCTGTTGGTTATACATATATATATATATATATTATTTATATATATATATATATATATATATATATATATATATATATATATATATTTATATATATATATATATATATATATATATATATATATATATATATATATATGTGTGTGTGTGTGTGTGTGTGTGTGTTTTACAGTTAATGTATGATATGTGAAACCTCTGTTTCACATAAATAATGCCTCTTGACTCTTAATCACTAAAGCCTAAAGCTTAAGGGTCGAATTAAATAAAATAAATAGTCCCGTTTTACATTTATTTATGTCATTGTAAATTGTAAACGTACTGTATTTATTTTATTATTAATAAAGGTTATTTAGTTCAATTCAATTCGATTCAAATAGGGGAGGCTGTGTTAGTAATGTGTAATGCCTGTGATGAAGAGTCACAGGCATTAGGCGAAATGCCTAAAACCTTTATACTGTAAAGGAAGTTCGATGTTTTGTTAGACATGTAATTATCCCAAGTTTGTGGTGTTTCATTCATCTTCGGCGTTTCATTTAGATTCTTGAAACGTTTAAGTTGTCTGAAGTTTTTAGATATCTTACCTTGGTTCACCTTGGTTTTGTTTCCGCCAGAATTGTTCATTCTGACGAAGGTCAAGTTTGTCACTTCACCTTAGACCTAGTTTAATGTGGAATCCGAACCACGCCACACCATCAGTCCATCGTTTTAACCACTAGGCTACCCAGGGTACCCATTTATCTACTAACCAATTTGTTTATTGTGTGGAGGGATGAACAACTGGGTTTTGCTGCGCGCCGGCCGCCTGCCGTTACCGGGTCTCGATCCCGGGGTCGATGGATTCGTAGTCAACGATGCTAACCACTACACCACCACTACACCACTACTGTCTTAAATACTATCTGAAGCATTTAATGTGCCATTTAATGCAGAGATTTCCAATCTGTGGTACTCGTACCACCGATGCTACGTGGAGACCTTTTAGGTGGTACGCAAGAGGGTTATGAATACACAATTGCTAACTGATATTATTATTTTCATATTAGCGTTTTTAAAAATAATATTAAATGAATAACCGGCAACTTTTTCAACTGCAAGTTGGCATCTATTTAATTTGGCGTCCAAGTAGATTTCAAATTATTTCACGACAACGACAAGGCCACAAGATTGAACACAATAAGATTGAACACCGCAAGAGTGAATACCACAGTTGCCTCCCTATGGTTTTGATCAAGTGCACTTTTTCCCCTCCCTTCCTTAATGGTGGTACTCAGAAAAGGATGGTGGCAAAAAGTGGTACGTGAACCTAAAAAGGTTGGAAATCTTTGATATATTGAAATAATAGAACATTTACTGAAACAACTAATGAGAGTCTTGGATGAATGTGCAAATCCAGGAATCTGTACAAAGAGGAAAATTAAATAATATTATGTAAAAAGTCTATTATCATTTCCAAGACACCCTGTAGGGCCTAGTCAATTAACTAGACTAGATCCTTGAACTCAAGCCAATTAAGCTACTTTGAATTAAAGTATTAGAATAGCCCTAACTTAGCCGTAACTAACCCTGTAGGTAGGAGTAATTTAATTTAACCTTCTAGTCTAAACATACAGTAGGTCATACTTCAGCCCGATTTTTCAGTAAAAGAGATAAGTCTGCATAGTAATACGATAATACTGTACAGAGTGTTCCATAAATCCCTTTACGCTTACACTATTCTAGTAGGATATAGTTTAGGGGTAAAGGTACTTATGGGACCCTCTGTACAATGCAAGTCTGTCCTGCCCTTAATTAGAATAAGTCTCTAATCATTTCTCATTAGACTATCATAATTCAAAGGTCACTCCAAACGTCCTGGAATGCTGTGCGCATGCTCACACGCATGCTCAAGTTGAACTTAGATGTCATAATGTTGAATTTCTCACAGTTTATTCACTTGAAAATTTTAAGAGCTGAAAGTTAAATGAATAATTTTTCAACTGACGATCCGAAAGTGTCGCTGTTGTTTGCAATATCGAGTAGTTATTTCATATTTAGTGTCGTCATTTCAAAGATACATATATAATCAAACAGCGAATTTCCTTTACAGTATATATATATTGAGGTGGATGCTCTGGAAGGGATGAAAAGTCAAGTATATACGCTTTGCAACAAATTCTTAATATTATGAAGAAAGAATAGACAGTAACTGACACCTAAAAATAAATGAATCAGCTACAGTATGTGCTTGATTTCGCATTTTTGTTTAAAGCTTTGTTTAAAGAGGAAGTTGGACCCCAAATGAACCCCAAATGAACCCCAAATGGACCACTTACAACAAGCTTGACCCTTATGAAAACGTAAAACTATTTGCGAAAACTTGAGAGGAAAAACAATAAAAATCTCCTCCTACAATCTCCTCCTACAATCTACAATTTCCTCCTACAATCTCCTCTTACAATCTACAATCTCCTCCTACAATCCCCTCCTACAATCTACAATCTCCTCCTACAATCTCCTCCTACAATCCCCTCCTACAATCTACAATCTCCTCCTACAACCTCCTCCCACACTCTACAATTTCCTCTTACAATCAGGAGGGCGAAGAGGGCGAGAAGGGCGAAGAGGAGTAACACCGTTTTCCTATTAGCGAAGTGAAAACACTGATGTTGGGGGCTCGAATCCCGATGATGATGGAAATGATAATATTAACGAGTGAAAACAATGAGCCGCATTAGTTAGCCTGACCTCTATGCCAGGACCTGACCCTCCTGACTGATTATTATTATCGGGAGTCGAACCTCCGACCTCAATGTCTTCGCTTTGTTTTCAGGGAAACGGTGTTCTCCCACAATGAGCTACGGGCACCGGCTACCCATTCTTTTTCTCCTGTTCACGGAACACAACTTTTATTTACTTTAACTGTGAACAAATCAAATTTTTCGATGTAATCCAAATCTTAAAAGAAGTATCCCGGTTTTATGTGAGGCCCTCCTAAGAAGAAGTGGCTAAGCGACAAAAGTAAAAAATCGCCAGAAAACGCAGTTAAAAGTTGTACCAATTTTAAAGTTGCCAAAATATTTTGAATATTTCGTCAAAATATCTTCAAAAGTTCAAAAGTTACGTTACTTTCAAATTTGGTACAACTTTTAACTGCGTTTTCTGGAGTTTTTTACTTTTGTCGCTTAGCCACTTCTTCCTAGGAGGGCTTTATATACTATTTCATTGAGGGTTTTTTTTTATGTAGGAAGGAGGGGTCTAAGGGCGAGTGCCAGTAAAAGTGATCCCTCCACAGAAGACGGAGAGAGCCAAAAACAAGGTTGCCAAGGCTCACTTATTAAATTTTTCTCTTTTTTAATATAAATTTTGAAAAGGTTGTGTAGTGTGTAAGATGCATGTATGTGCAGTGAGGAATAGAGCGAGACGTATGTGTTTGAAAGCATGCTGGACTACTCACAGGGTAGATGAGACACGGAAAAAGATCAGCTAAGGAGGACAGTGACAGGAGAAACGAAAGTTTCAGCACTCCCTGTCTCCTGTCTAACATCCACCTCGGAGTACTTCCCTGGTCAATTGGTGTCTACAATCTCCTCCTACAATCTACAATCTCCTCCTACAATTTACAATCTCCTCCTACAGTCCCCTCCTACAATCTCCTCCTGGGATGCTTGAAAGGAGACTAAAAACCTATTGAAAAGAAAGGATTCCATACTTTGTTCTTGATAACTAAAATTTTAAAGAAGGTGAAACAACTCCTCGGTTGTCGCTTGGCAACAGGGACTAAACTTGGCAGTAAAGTACTCAATTATTTACACGTTTGTTCACTTTTAACCTTTTATGTGCGCTCAGGTATTGATGTTTTAATTATTTTACCCGAGTCTTGTTAACCGTTCTGCAATATATATAATATATATATATATATATAATATATATATATATATATATTATATATATATATATATAATGTGAAAATTATTTCACGAAAGTAACACGTGAAAAATATTTATGATGAATAAAACCACGAAGGAAAGGAAACACAGAGGGCGCTCAAGCGCTTTCGTCTAATGACGTCCTCAAGAAGTGACAGAAGGGCAGAGTGCTAAAACTTTGGTAATTTTCCCTTATAAATTTGTATGCTCCTCTTGTAATTTTTATTTTTCAATTTATTTTATTTTTTATTTTTTATTTTTTTTCTGTGACCTATATATCATTCAGGCATTATCTATAAAATTGGTTGTAAACAATCCATTTGATCTGGTGTTGAATTCGGGCAAAGTGCTAAAATTGTAGTTTTCCTTACAAATTTGTATGCTCCTCCCACAATATATATATATATATATATATATATATTATATATAACGTAAAGAACGACGCTTGTATAGGAGAACATTCCGCGCAAGATGAGAAGAGAGAACGAACAAATGAAAAAATGAGGTAACCACAGGGGAATCGAACCAGGGATCTTCCAATTGCCGGTCAGATATGATAACCACTACACCATGGTCCTCACTCAATCAGAAGTCGTAATTCCTCTACATACGCGCAGAAACCAATGCCCCGAGGGGGGCACCCTCGCATGCCGTACTATATATACATTTCAACTGCAAAGAACACGCAGTATAAATAACGTAAAGAACGACGCTTGTATAGGAGAACATTACGACTTCTGATTGAGTGAGGACCATGGTGTAGTGGTTATCATATCTGACTGGCAATTGGAAGATCCCGGGTTCGATTCCCGGGTGGTTACCTCATTTTTTCATTCGTTCGTTCTCTCTTCTCATCTTGCGCGGAATGTTCTCTTTTTCAAGCATCTTTCTTTACGTTATTTATACTGCGTGTTCTTTGCAGTTGAAATGTGTATATATATTATATATATATATATATTTTTTTTTTTTAACCTATGTATAGTCTTGAACTCTTTATTGACTTCAGTGTTCCTGAGGATGTCATTAGACGAAAGCGCTTGAGCACCACTCTGTGTTTCCTTTCCTTCGTGGTTTTATTCATCAATATATATATATATATATATATATATATATATATATATATATATATATATATATATTATATATATATTAGGGTGTCTCATTAATACATAGAATTTTTTTTTTTCGATTTTTCTCTTGCTCGCGAATGCTGCCCCGATTTCAATAGGCATAGAGGTTCTAAAAATCGAAAAATGATGGGAATCGAACAGTATTTAGAGGTCACTCAAGTTTAACACTTTCTTGTAGCTATTTAGGAAAAAAAGAAATTTCTATCATTCCTTATTCTCTTTATTTCTGAACAAAAATGAAAATAAACGAAATGCACCTTTCATTAATTGAAATAAGCTCGTATAAATGGATTGTTTTCATCATCAATCTGTCCTACACTACTTGATTTTACTCTTCAAGCTCTCCTTCGTCTTGACGGGGATCAACTTCTGGTGAGCCCGAACCACCTTGAGGACGAATTGCTTCTGCTTTCATCACGCGTGATGGTGGAATTGAATCTTTTCATCAAAGCGATACCACGCTCGGCGGCGTCATTGACACCTTCAGGGCTTTCACCCTCTTTGCGCCGTGATCCAATCCTGGTCATTGATCCAATCCTCTGGATCTTTCATGAGGAAGGTGGGAGACTCAGATTCTGGAAGGATCGCGCGGAAGAAGACTTCTTTTGTTCTCCGGGCGGGTGACGAAGAGCTCGATGGATTGCTGTGGATTGAAGTTCCTCGGATCGATCCGCTTGAGTCCTTTCTTCGTGGCGGGGGATTGAAGTCGTTGGCCATCTTTAGCTTCGTGTCCTTGGAATGCGGTCGTCAAAGAAACCAAGCCCCACGAGATCCTCTGAGAGGTACCACAGGTGCCTTTTCAAGGCCATGGATGCCGTGTGGCTGACTTCCTTGTCAGGTAGGCCTCGAGCAGGCGAAGGAACTCTAGGTCGTTCAGTGGAGCTCGATTCGAGACCATTGCCTCATTCCACTGCTTCACGTACGCGAGGGAGATGAACAAACACAGCCGCCAAGTCCTCCTTCTTCCCTGGCTGTCAGGTCCATTGGTGACGGAACATGAAATCTTGAGGGCATAGATGGCTTTGGCCATCCATCTGGCGTGGTGATAGGCCCCAGGCTGACGAAATCCCCCCTGGACCTGACCGCCAAGGAAGCGGTAGGAAAGGATGAGGAGTTCACGGTAGTCTTCTCGGGGATGTGTGCCGTGGGAAAGCGTCTGCTGCAGGTATTTCTTCATGGAAGACGCTTGATTTGCCCAGTTGTCAGTTGTTGTGGGATTGCTTTCGTCACCGATGGACAAGAATGACCCTTTGTCAATGGAGGCCCACCGCTGTTGAAATCTTTTGAAGAGGAGATGTCAGGGGAAGAGGACGGCCCCAGACATCGCACGAAGACATCCTTCAGTAAGATCTCCAAGACGTGGTGACGGCAAGCCAACCACAACATGGGACGGCCAAACTCCTGCTCAATGCGAACGCAAGCACCTTGGATCATCCCAGCGTTCACAGCTGTGATGTCGAATCCCAGTCCAATGATTTGCTCCGAAATGCCAAAAGCCTGGACTTCCTGGAGTACGGCTGCAGCCTGTTCTTTTCCAGTGCCGTCCACCGCAACGGGTACACCAAGAAGCTCCTCGACTCCATCGCCCGTCACCACAACAGCAATCCGGTCAACCTCCTTCTTCTCCTTGGCGATATCTTCCAACAGTTTCCCATCCCAGTGCAAGACTAAAGGACCAGAAGCTTCGAACTTTCGGGTCAACTCTTCTCCCATCTCCTTTCGGATCTTGTTCCGTGTTCGATGAACAGTTGCTGGCGAGATTACCAGGTCATCCAGGTCATGACCCAAACTCTGAGCTGCTGCTGCAAAGGACGACGTTGCTTGTCTCACGGACATGTTGTCGCGATCCCAAGCAGCGATGAGATTCGGGTCCGTGAGGGCATTCATTCGCCTTTTCTTTTGAGTCTGGGCCTTGCTGGTGCTGGGCGCTTGGTACGTCTCGTCGTCATCATCCTCGTCTTCCGTGTTCATTTCAGTGCTGCTACCATCCACCTCCAAGATCGCTACCTCCATGAGCTGTGTCACCCCAGCATCCCATTTACTCTTCCTAGCCGTGGCTGCAAGATCCCTCTTCCGCTTCACAGCTTTCTTCTTCGCTGTCTTCTGGTCCACCCCCGCAAGACTTGACGACATCCTGTCTTCCCTCTGCGAGGTGAGAAAATGCTTGTCCTCCTGAGGGACCTTGGAGGAGGATAGCGCGGAGAAGTGAGCCACGTCAAACACGTCTTCCAAATCCGACTTGAACATCCCCTCCTTGTACCGGTAACCCTCTTGCGGCTTTGTCCTGTTCTTCTTGAGTGCGTCGTAGGTATCGATCAACTTCGCCAGCTTCTCCCCTGCGTACTTCTTGGTGGTAGTTGGTATGTTGGCCTTCTCCCAGATGGGCCAGATGGTTTCCACCACCAGGCGAATGCTCTCCGATTTGGTCTTCCTTCCCTCTTGGTCTTGGTGGTGGTGGAAGTAAAGGAGCAGGCATTGCTCCTTCGATGGAAGTCGTGGACAAACAATCGCTGCAATTGGGGCCTTGTCCAGCAACCACAACTGGTTTCCTGCTCTAGTAACCATCACCTGCGAAAGAGAAGAAAATCTTGTATAAGTGAAACAAAAGTGGCGAACTTGAGTGACTCCTAAAAATCCTCCTACAGCTGTCAAATTTTGTGATAACAATCCTTTATAAAGGTGTAATACAGGCAAGCGTCGCCCCGACCCGAAATCCTCCATTCGTATATTTGAGACACCCTAATATATATATATACCTTTCAGGTGTTCCGTGCGATGATTCTTCATTTCACGGAGGTCAGGTTTGTTGCCCCTCCTCTTGAATTGGCCTGGTGATACATAGAGTTGGTTTCTTGCGCTCCTCACTTCACATAACCAGGTAGCACCAGCTGATCTGGAGTTGTTCTGATGCCAGTTCACAACTTTTTAAAATATTATACCTATAGTAATCAGACATATCTTATTTTAACCCCCTCCCCCACCAATAGTCCTCTTTTGAGTAATATATACATGAATACATGATATTTCACCACACTTTGATATCTTCTTCATTTAAGCACATAATCAAGACGAGATCGGAAAAAAATCTCGGAAACGTGAGTAGGAGGAGAAAGAGAGAGCAGTGTACAGGGTGTCCCTTAAGTCCTTTTACTTCTGAACCTTTTCCTACTACAATAGGTTGAGGGTAAAGAGGGTAAAGGGACTTATAGCACACCCTGTATTTCCTGGGAGAGCAGAGAGGTGATTTTAAAAAAGTTTACAAATTTAAGGTCATCTGCGTGAGGTGCTTTTAATGTCTTGTCTTACAGCAGGCAAATAAATTGACGCATGTTCGAACTCACACGCTTTAGAGCCTCTTGCTCTATGCCAGACCAACTGGCGGAGGGTAATGTTGGTCAGTGGCCTTGAGACGTGGTACGTGTTACAGGGTTACTAGACTGGAGACGCGTGCCACAGAAAAATTTGCGTTCTGTATCAGCAAGAATGACCTCACGTTTCGTTATGACGTCCGCCTTGCAGACTTTCGCTCTTGACTTTGTGATTAACTTATCGAGCTGAGGAAGATATTAAAGTGTGGTGAAATGTCTTGTATGCCACTCGAAAAAACAAATTTGAAGCTGTGAAATAAGTCTCGCCGTTGCCATAGGTATAATATAGATATAAAATTATAAATTTTTTAAGTTAGACGTGCATGTAACTGTTACGACACTATATATATATATATATATATATATATTACACACAGTATATGAAAATTATTTCACGAAAGTAACAAGTGAAAAATATTTATGATGAATAAAACCACGAAGGAAAGGAAACAGAATGTCATTAGACGAAAGCGCTTGAGCACCATTCTGTGTTTCCTTTCCTTCGTGGTTTTATTCATCATATACTGTATATATATATATATATATATATATATATTGTTACCTCAGTTCTCATGTATTGCTGGAAATTAAAGTAATTGTGTTGCTTTCAAACCCTAAATGAATTCAAATAGCAAAATGCCTTTAAATTAAATATATTATTTATGACCTACCATTGTTGCCTTCATCTCCCATTAAATGTGATGCATATCGCTGTGCATATTGTGCTTTGCTCTTCCTTCTAATTCATTTAAAGTTTCAATAGCCTAATGAAGTGGGTTATCTCTGAATGAATTTTGCCCCATTCTTGGAAGAAGACCGAGTATTTTCAGTTATAATGTGACCCTTATTTCGCTCGTTCCATGGGAGTTTCAATTTGCACGAAAATGAGGTCGATCCTAACGATTCGATTAAAAATGTTATGTATAGGCTATAATCTAGACATGACATTTTATATATATATACACAGTATATATATATGGAGAGAGAGAGAGAGAGAGAGAGAGAGAGAGAGAGAGAGAGAGAGCGTACTGGCCAGAAAAATTGGAACACTGCTTTTGCAGTACGTTACCATATAATGGAATTTTGAGATATTCTATTATATTTGGGACTGAAATAAAAACATGCCAAGGAAGTATTTTTATTCAAATACTTTGTGTGACTCCCTTTTGCTTTTAGAACCTCTTCAACTCGTCTTGGCATCGACTTCACCACCAATGACTTACAAACGTTGGTCATTTCTGGATCACTCAGCCAACACTCACGAAGCTCTGTTAAAAGTGCTTTTTTGGTTATGACTTTCTTTTATATTCGTCTCTTTAAAACTGACCAAAGATTTTCGATTCGATTCAGACCTGGTAAATTTCCGGCCAATCGAAAATCTTAATGCTGTTTTATTCCAAAAATATTTGTACAACATTTGCTGTTAAAACAACTATTTTCTGTGTCCAAACCATTTGTTAGTGAGAGGCAATAACTTTCCTTTTAACGCTGGTATATATTTTTGGCTGTTCATCATACCATTCACGAGCGCGCGCGCACACACACACACACACACACACACACACACACACACACACACCACACACACAAATCTTTTCCTTCCAATGGACTCCAAAGCAGGACCAAAGCAGAATCTTTTCAGGATGGTTCGTGTTGTAAGACAGGTGAATAGTTAGATCTATTAGTACCCTTCCTTTTCCTTATGAAAGGTGTTCGAACTACGGAAACCAGAAAATGAGATTCATCGCTGAGAGAAATGAATCCAGATTCTAACGTGTTTAACAACAACTCAGTCAACTACAACCTTGTTGGTTGATTGGTTGATCCATTTTATAAACATCGTTCTCCCAACAGAGGACATTGAGACGTGGTTCGACTCCCGATGGTGCTGCGATCGAGAAGTTAGCGTAATGGGTCACATTAGTATGATCTGATTATCATTAACCTGAAAACTGTCTCCTTTAAAAGTAAAAAAAGAGAAAGAATTCGTCATTGCTTAAAGTTGATGAATTCTGATTTAAATTTTATGGATAAAATTTCTGGATAATTTCTGGATAAAATTTAAATAAATTTCACTTTTTCCACGTTTTTCAAAAATGTATGAAAGCATTTTCGATTTGAAATCAGTGTCATCTACTGTATATTATTTACAAATAAAAAGGATTATTTTCGTTTGCGTTTCCTTCCACATCGTATGAAGGTTATACGAAGCTCGCACTTTTCAGCTTTCTCCCTATACGAACAGTTCTGGAAATAAGTTCGCTTACAAATATAAATTTCGGATCACTTTAACATATTGCTTGCCAGGAACCTCTCTTTAACATATTGCTTCCCAGTGTTAATCACTTTAACATATTGCTTCCCAGGAGGGATCACTTTAACATATTGCTTCCCGAATGCTTTGAGAAGCAATATGTTAAATGATCCAAAATTTCTAATAAGCCAAAAAAAAATTACTGATCGGCAATAAACTTTTCTTTAGAGATTTTTCTTTTTTGGTGACAGCAATATATATATATATAGTTGGTCATAAACACCTCATCATAGGGCTATTTATAGCTTTACTGCAAGAAATTCATAGATTACATACGGGAATACACTTTTCAAGTGCGTATCGAATGGCATCAGTCAAGAGACCACAAAAGGTCACCCTTAGGAAGGCGATTTTCACGCTCTGTTCAATTAAAGCCCATAAAGCTATAGAGATGGACTAACGACCAAAACGTCCCTCGATAAGCACAGAGGATGACCCAAACGGACGTTTTCGGCTACCAAGGGCCACCTTAATTTCGCAACTGCCTGAACAGATGTCAGCACCATGAAGCACTTCCGCAATACCGTAAATGAGCGACAAAGCCGTCATATCAATAAAATAACCATTAAGTTAGAAGCCTTCTCAGGACTACAAGGCCTCAAGGTTTACCCCTGCCAGAACTGACCAAGTTCCTAAATACCAAAGCGTTTCAAGAAACTTTAGTGAAGAACCAAAAGAAGAATTCAGTTATTGCTCAGATTCGAAAAATTTAACACCTATTTTAACAGGCTCTCGCTTTGGCCTATTTATCATTCTGTTCAACTCTAAAAGACAAATTCATTCGCACGTCATCCTATAATTCGCTTAATGAACTATATTTACTTTCATTTATATTCTGTGCATTGTTCTTCATTGCAATTAACATTTAATTCCAGTAATTCGATCATATAATTATTATACATTCATTTTAAGCAATTGTAATGTATTTTACAGATCTACAGAAGCTAAGGCTAACAAAGACCCTAAGATCCACTCTAAGGTTAGCCCGAGAGAAAGGAAAGAGGAGGGGGTTAAAGAGGAGAATAAGTGGTTAAGTAAATAGCAAAACCTATCATTCGTCGGTTATCATTCATTCAGAAAAAGAAAAAGAAAGACACACCATCATCATCCGCCGGCCACTGCCGACAAGTCGGAAAAATAGTCGAAGAGAATAGGAAAGGGGTGAAAGATGAAAAGAAGTAAAATAAGAACGCTTACAAACCATGCAAACACAGTCTTAACTCACTGTCATACCATGCAAACTGTCATACCATATGAAGGTCCCTATTCACTGTGAACGTTTATTTATTATTTATTAAGTAAACGAAAACCAGCTCAGCCTATTCTTTTCTTTAGTTGGTACGCAACCCCAGGTAACCCCAGGTAACCTATAAAGTGGCGACTATAAATTGGTGCGTATATATTGGGCACTAAATACAGGGGGCGTACCCAGAAATTTGCCATGGGGGGGGGCGAACTTGGAACTAATTGTACAAGTATAATTGAAGTAGAGATAAATAATTTTTATGTACGTTCATGATGAGCTTATCGTTCAGTTAGAATGATTAACTAGCTACTGCTAAGCAGGGGCGTACCTAAACTATTTGGCACCCGGGGCGGATCCTTCCTTTGGCACCCCCCATAAATAATTTTAAAATTTAAACACAGAGAAGAATATATTATGTTTGCAAGTAGATTTTTAAACAGTACAGTACTGTCATAAGCAAATTGGAAATAAGAAAAATGCAGGACATTAAAAATTCAGTGAACAGGTAATACTGCATTTTATTTTATACAAAAAACAGGAAATCCAGTCTCAACGCTTAGCCTATTCTTCAAAGGTAAATAGAGAGGATTCACAGTCTGCTTTCGAGCCTTAATTTCTGCAAATTGATCAACGACCTCATCAAAATTCACCTTCTTTGTATATTCATGTTCAATTGAAAGTAAAGCCAGATTTGTCAATCTTGTCTGACTCATGGTCTGGGAAAGTCTTTTGACTGTCATGCCTACATTCTCCATCAGCATTTCCCATCGATGAGTTGAGACTGAAAAGAAAGAATAGACTCCTCCAAGGTTCCAAAAAAAGTCACACATGAAGAAACGCTTCCAAATGAGTGCACTCCGCAAAGGTTCAGAGAATGATTTGCACAAGGCACAAACAAAGCCTTGGGATTAATCTCTCTGATCTTTGACTGAACACCACCATGAATCCCAGCCATAATTGCAGCGTTGTCATATCCTTGACCACGGCACAGGTTTATGTACAGTCCATCTCTCTCTCCAGATGTCTCAGGGTATCCTCTGTGAGCTCAGCAGCAGTCTTTCCGGCAATAGGGAAGAAGCCCAAGAATGAGTCCTTTACTTCAACTTTGTCACATTCAATATGGACATATCTGATCACTTCACACATCTGATCAGTGTAGGACACATCAGTGTAGGACACATCGTATTTATCTTTGGAGATAAATACGAAGCCACTCTCCTTCCAGATGGAATAGAATGCTTAATCCTTACAAAATGTTCTTTCAAAACTGGATCATAATTTGACAGCAACTCTACCAATTCCATGAAGTTTCCTTTGTTTGCTGATGACATGTCCTCTTTGTGACCACGAAAAGGAAGATTCTGGTGAGCCAGAAACAAGGTTACGTCCAAGAGGCGATGTAAAATATCCCTCTATTTCTTTCTCTCCTTGTCCATTGTTGCTTGATGAATTTGATCAATGGTTTTTTGAAGCTTCAACCCTGCTCCCAAGGTCTTCCATTTCTCCAGGCATGAGAGATGCTGCTCAGAAGCCTCATGGTCAGACACCTTTGGGTTTAGCTTCCACCTTGCTTGAAACCCAGTGACAAAGCTGGATGTTCCAATTCCTTTGTCATCAAGAGTAAACAGTCTGCAGCAAAAACAAAACAAACTTTCTTTTGATGGAGAGTAAACCATCCATGTTCTCAAAACTTTCTCGCCATTTGGCAGAGCCTTATAGAACCCTGCAGTGGTCAGCTGTCGACTCTTCCCTTTGGATTTCTTTCATTGTCTTTGAACTGCACTGAAAGGTCCATCCCTATTTTGGAAGGGTTCACTTCCTCTCTTAATAAGATCAACTCTCAAGTCATTTGGAACCGGGATTGGCCAAGCAGTGACATCAGAATAAATTGAAAATCTATCCGTCTCCTCTTCTTCATCAGAGTCTTCCTCCTGTTGGTGTGGACTTCTGCTGGCGTCTTTATCAGTTTCACTGCTTTCAGAAGATGAATTGCCATCCTCCAATCCTTGCTCTCTCTCATTTGAATCCTCTTGTGAAGATGCTTCTTGTATTTGCTGTTCAGGTTCACCAGGCTGAACATCTTCAGGACTTTCTCCTATTGCACTTGATGTTGAAGGCGTCACATACTTCAAAATTGATCCGGACATTGCCTGAGCCACCTCTTCTCTTGCCTTCTTCATTTTTCTTTGTTGGAATCCACTGGGTCGATTCCGCTTCATAGTGGATGTTTTCTGCAAAATTTTAAAATCAAAAGGTATAAAGCATGAACATGCATAACAAGCATGAACTATTATGACTTGAAATACATTAACTGAACAAATTGTCTGTGATTATTATTATTATTATTTTTTTGGTGGTGGTGGTGGGGGGTTAAGTGCAAACATGACTCCTAAAAAAGCAGAAAACTATAAGCATTACTCACAAATAACTGGACCACTGACAAAATGAAAATTAACAGTATGCATTTACCGGGTATTACAGTATAACATCACAACGATGCATTTATAAACACTTAAACATCACTATGATACCACATTGTCAAAAATTATTCGACACTGGTATAAGTACCATGATATTGTTATAAACACCAGCACTTTGTGCTTTATCATAATTATTTAATGAAACATACCTCATGTATGTGGAGTCCCAGTGTCAAGTGAACAAGACTTGGAATGTCAGTTGCAGCCAGCTGGCTATGCTCAACAAACTGATGACTAAAACGTCAACAAACGTTCGCCTTTCGATGTAATTTTTATCAAATATTTAATTTTTCGTTTGTAAATTTTGTATTGTTAATAAAAATAAAAAATTATTTTATAGTGAAAATTAACATTAAGCTGTTGCAATAGTTTGAACATTTTAAATTTTTTTTCTTACTTTGGCGAATTTTCCATTTGGTTTGAAAACTTGTACTGGTATTTCAACTCTCCCGATGGCACCCCCCTCCTGGCTATCATCCGGAGCGGACCGCCCCCTTCGCACCCCCCTTAGTACGCCACTGCTGCTAAGACACATTATGAATAAAAATATAAAAATTATATTATAAAAAATATAGAAATTATGATAAAAATCTGATTAGTAACATAATATTCAATGCAAACTGCAATTAGGATGCTCAGATTTGTATTAAAATAAGAATAAAAAAGTGCTAATTTCGAGATTAAGCATTTCCTTGGACTGTTACCTTTATAAAAAGAAATTATTCTCAGGGCCGGATTAAGAGTTTTCGGGATCCTAAGCTATTTTAGATTTTTAATAGTAGGGGAGGCAAGAGGTAGAGCCGAAGGCGCCGAAATTTTTTCACTTTCATTCTCATCCTGTTGTAACCTAGCAATTTTACTGGGAAAATAATAATAATTTATTAGCTCAAGAGGGGGGGCGATCGCCCCTATCGCCCTCCCCTTCGGTACGCCTCTGAGTCTAAATATGAAGGTCTCTAATTTGGATGAACCAGGAGTAGGCTACGAAGGAGGAGGTGGCGATGAAGGTGAACCAGTAGTGGTGGTAACGTGGCCGAAGATGACATGGGTAGTGAAGTAACACAGAGTGGTAACATGGCCGAAGAATATATTTATTCAGAACTAAGTTTCAGTGTAACGTATATAACCTCAAATAAACTCAGAACTACATAGACCTATAGATTAACAGTTATATTATAGGCTCACAAATAAGTACCGAGTGTCACTCTCACTTCATAGTCAAAATTAAATTCACTATAGGCCTAGGGTCTTACTGAGTACCACAACAAGGCAAAGCCTACACTCGAATACAGTCGTTAAACACTAAATAAGTCACTAATAAAAAAACACAGATAAACACAATAAAATTTATAATTTTACTCTTACGTTGACAGATTAAAATCAAACTACAATTACGTCACGTTATATAATGACAACATGGCCAGGGACTAAGCAGAAAGGCTCCTTGCCCCTGGGGAACGAATTGAATGCATTTACCTTGGTGTTGGAAGGCCCCCTTTCCCACGGCCTACTTTAAATAAAAAATTAATTGGAATAGTGAAATGAATTGATGTTGTCTGAACGTACCGAATCGGATTGCCTAGAATCGTCCGAATCCCCTTCTCTCAGCCCACACTCTGCTTTTTATAGCGACTTTCCAGAATATTCCTTTCCGGTTGTCATGTTGCAATCATTCATAGTTTCTTTAATTCCTTCATCATACATACCTTTTTAACTTAGCAAAACAACTTAATTTTCCTATACTAAAATTTATAATTAACTATAACTGTTTTACATGATTTAACTATCCAAATTGCTGTATTAATTAATTAATATTCCCAATTAAACTAATCAGGGTGGGAGGCAATGAAGCATAACATCTCTATCATCACGCGTTTTCGCGCCTAACCCAAATACGTGACGTTTCATACGTGACGTTTCAGGTTTACTGGTGCGCGAGTGGTCAAAAAGACCGGTGCCTTCAAAGGGAACGTGACGTCAATAGAAATTAAGGATCGCGATTGGTGACAAAAAATTCGAATGATATATATATATATATATATATATATTATATATATATATATATATATATATGGTAATTTTTTCCCTTATGCATATATATATATTCTGTATATATATATTGCGTTTATATTTCGTATATATACCGTATATATGTTGTATATATTTTTATGGTTCTTTATATCATCTAGCATCATTTGTTTTCCAATTTATATTTACTTGTACTTTTTTATTCGTTTGTGACTATAATATGCATGATTCAGACAATAACTAAAAAACCTGTGGTAATTTTTCCCTTATAAATTGGTGTGCCTCTCTTAAAATTTATCTTTCAATTTATTATTATTATTTTTTATTATTTTTTAATTTTTTTTGGTTTATTACTTTATTTCTTTGTGACATATATATCAATTTGGCATCATCTATTAAATTGATTGTAACTTCCCTTTTGAGCTTGAATTTGTAGACTCCACTTACAATTTTTGTTTTTTTATCTGTTGGGTTATTTCTTTATGGTTATTTTGGCTGTGACATATATATCACTAAGGCACTTTTTATATTTATATTTATTTTTATTTCTTTATTCTTTTGTGACCTGTTCCATAAACAAGCCATTTGAATTTATATTGAAGGTCGGCCAAAGTGCTATATGTGTATGTGTGTATGTATATATATATATATATATATATATATATATATATATATATATATATATGTTAAACACAGACCGTGCATGGAACAAGGAACTCTTCTGGGAAAATTAAATCCACTATAGTCCGAATAAGTAATGGTAAGTGACAAATACCATAGTTTTTCTTTTTCATGATGTTAGCCCGACGTGTTACGTGCCTTGAAAAGTGGACGCTCAATGTCCCGGTTGAGGTTTAAGTTTTGGTTTTTTTGGCTAAAAATACAACAGTTACCCCCTTTTTCTTTGATTTATTCAACCCGACGTGAATGCAACGAGTCTTTTACTTATATAGAGGTTCTATATGTAGGGGGTCTAGGCTTGCTTTAAACCCTAGATCCATGTCCCAAAGCTGGATCCTGTCTGCTTTGCAGATAGCTGGTGAGGGAAGCTATATTTATGGGATCTCTTTGCGAGAGACCCGTTGCCCACGTCGGGCTAACATCATGAAAAAGAAAAACTATGGTATTTGTCACTTACCATTACTTATTCGGACAATAGTGGATTTAATTTTCCCAGAAGAGTTCCTTGTTCCATGCACGGTCTGTGTTTAACATATAATTTTCTCAGGGAACCATTCTGAGTTTGTGTTATATATATATATATATATATGTATGTATATATATTTGTGTTTTTTTTTTTATTGCCGGTTTATTTCTTTATGGTTATTTAGGCTGTGACATATATATCACTAAGGCACTATTTTGTAATTAATTTTTTCTCAATTTATATTTATATTTATTTTTATTTCTTTATTCTTTTGTGACCTGTTTTCATAAACAAGCCATTTGAATTTATATTGAATGTCGGCTGAAGTGCTAAAAGTGTCAATCTCCCATACAATTGTTTGCTCCTCCCACAATTTTTTCTATGCTTACTATATATATGTATATGTATATATATATATATATATATGTATATATATGAATATGTATGTATGTATGTATGTTTATTTTTGTAACCTATATATTGCCTTGATCTGTCCTTTCACTCCAGTGTTCCTGAGGATGTCATTAGACGAAAGCGCTTGAGCACCCCTTTTGTTTCTTTTTCCTTCGTGGTTTTATTCATCATAAATATTTTTCACGTGTCATTTTCGTGAAATAATTTTTCATATATATATATATATATATATATATATATGCCTCAATGTTGTAGTGGTTAGCAGTGCTCACTACGAATCCACCGAACACAGATTCGATTCCTGGCGATGGCAGGCACCGTGAAGTTCACTCAACTATTCATCCTCCCATACATTTTGGTATGGTAGATATATGGGTATCCTGGGTAGCCTAGTGGTCAAGACGATTGGGAAGTCGTGAGATCGACTCCGGACGGGGACTTTGTAATTTCTGACTACTCGTAGTGAGTCGTGGTTCGGGATTCCACGTTAAGTTGTCAGTGTAAGGTGGGGCAACAAGCTTGAACTTCATCAGAATGAACAGTTCTTGCGGAAGCAAAACCAAAGTTACCAAGGTATATAACCTTGGTTTGCTCCTGCCCGAATTGTTCATTCTGACGAAGATCAAGCTTGTCACTCCCCCTTAGACCTACAGTTTAACGTGGAGTCCAGCGTCTTAACCCAGCGTCTTAACCACTATGCTACCCAGGGTACCCATTTATCTATCAACCAATTTTTCTTTTGTTGTGTAGAAGGATGAACAGCTGGGTTTTGCTACGCGCCGCCTGCCGTCACCGGGTCTCGATCCCGGGGTCGATGGATTCGTAGTCAGCGATGCTAACCACTACACCACCAATGAGCATAATATATATATATATATATATATATAGAAACGACGTAAGTATAGAGGAGTGTTCTGCACACGAGGAAGAGAAATAACAAACAAATGAAAAATAAGGCACCCGCCCGGGAATCGAACCCAGGATCTTCCGATTGCCGGTCAGACGTGCTAACCACTACACTACGGAGCCACGATAGTCAGAAGTTGTAATTCTCCTACATAGGGCAGAAACCAATGCCTTGAGAGGGCACACTGGCAAAGCGTGAATATGTACATTTAACTGCAATGACCGCGCAGTATATTAACGTATAGAAACGACGTAAGTATAGAGGACTGTTCTGCACACGAGGAAGAGAAATAACAAACAAATGAAAAATAAGGCACCCGCCCGGGAATCGAACCCAGGATCTTCCGATTGCCGGTCAGACGTGCTAACCACTACACTACGGAGCCACGATAGTCAGAAGTTGTAATTCTCGTGTGCAGAACACTCCTCTATACTTACGTCGTTTCTATACGTTAATATACTGCGCGGTCATTGCAGTTAAATGTACATATTCACGATCTGCGAGGGTGCCCTCTCAAGGCATTGGTTTCTGCCCTATGTAGGAGAATTACAACTTCTGACTATCGTGGCTCCGTAATGTAGTGGTTAGCACGTCTGACCGGCAATCGGAAGATCCTGGGTTCGATTCCCGGGCGGGTGCCTTATTTTTCATTTGTTTGTTATTTCTCTTCCTCGTGTGCAGAACACTCCTCTATACTTACGTCGTTTTCTATACGTTAATATACTGCGCGGTCATTGCAGTTAAATGTACATATTCACGATTTGCGAGGGTGCCCTCTCAAGGCATTGGTTTCTGCCCTATGTAGGAGAATTACAACTTCTGACTATCGTGGCTCCGTAGTGTAGTGGTTAGCACGTCTGACCGGCAATCGGAAGATCCTGGGTTCGATTCCCGGGCGGGTGCCTTATTTTTCATTTGTTTGTTGTTTCTCTTCCTCGTGTGCAGAACACCTCCTCTATACTTACGTCGTTTCTATACGTTAATATACTGCGCCGTCATTGCAGTTAAATGTACATATTCACGATTTGCGAGGGTGCCCTCTCAAGGCTTGGTTTTTGCCCTATGTAGGAGAATTACAACTTCTGACTATCGTGGCTCCGTAGTGTAGTGGTTAGCACGTCCGACCGGCAATCGGAAGATCCTGGGTTCGATTCCCGGGCGGGTGCCTTATTTTTCATTTGTTTGTTATTTCTCTTCCTCGTGTGCAGAACACTCCTCTATACTTACGTCGTTTCTATACGTTAATATACTGCGCGGTCATTGCAGTTAAATGTGTATATATATATATATATATATATATAAGAAATGTAGTAGATAGAGGTATTGAAAAATTAAATCAGGAGTCACGAATGCAAGGCTTACCTCAGATCCTGTTGTGAGTACCGTAAACAAAGGAAGCAAATAAAGGAATACAGCTCGAACAGGAAACAAAACGTTTCAACATTGATTCTATTTCCTCTGTTTTGACTGTCCTTAGTATGAGCTTAGTATGGAGCTCAGTATGAGAATAAAGCCTTTTGTATCGAAATGCAATTGCAATCTCGAAAGGCGAAAGGGTTGCTTAGAGAGTTCTCCTTTCATTTGTACTGCAAATGATAGTGTTCTGAGCTCGTTTTACAGCTGATAGAGATGTAACTGTACTTTATGAGTTTACTGAAATTAAACATTCTACTTTATGTTTTACAGTGTCTGTGAAATACGTTTTTACTGTTCTAGAAATCGTAAGAACTTGTGTGTGTGTGTGTGTGTTTGTGTGTGTGTGCGTGTGTGTATGTAAGATTCTACATATATTTTTCTTTTCTATTTTGCAGATGTAGCGTGAGAAAAGACAAATAGCGAACGAACTGCTTCTGCCCCTTCTGAGTTGAGCAACTTTATATGAATTAGAATGTATGGAGGGAATACTCGATGTACGATGACAGCCCTACACAAAAGGCCGGTCCTTCCCTGACTATTTCATCCGGGGTCCATGTTGTTTCTAGGGGGGGTTGGTGGGGCCCCAGGACCCCCAAGTGGCCGCCTGATATGAAATCGGGGGAGGTGTACAAGTGCATTCGTTTGTTCGTTCTTCTGATCGCGCTCCTCGCCACACCGTCGAAAGAGGAGGCGAAAAGCCCTCGGGTCGTCACCACCAAGTACGGGAAGTTGAGAGGCACCATTCGCCCGCTGCCCAATAAAAACCTGAGGCCCATTGAGGTTTTTCTGGGCATTCCTTACGCCACGCCACCCATCGGTTCCAATCGGTTTAGTCCCACACGGTCGCCGAACTCCTGGTCCGGAGAGAGGATAGCGTCGCAGTATGGACCAGTTTGCCCACAAAGGTTTCCTGACATTTGGTACGAGTCTGCGCAGGAGAAGATGCCCAAATCCTACATTAAACACCTGGAGAAGCTCCACAATTACCTGTCGAATCAAGCCGAAGATTGCCTCTACCTGAACGTTTACGTTCCATCTCTCGGTTAGTAAAGAACAGAGGATAGAGAGAGAAAGAGAGAGAGAGAGAGAGAGAGAGAGAGAAGAGAGAGAATTTCCGGTAGCTTACATTATTCTCATATAAATGTTTCTATTCGTGTTCGATACGTTATAATTTGAAAAATACATTACACCAATTTATGGCCGCAATTCCACAAAACTAAATCTTTTGCCGTTTCAAAGGAGACCAATTTGTACGCCTTATTTATTATTTTTTCTCACAAGTAGGATAAATTATTTGATCTGATTTACCGCAACTTATTTTCAATGTTAAAAATAATTTTTTTTACTCTGTATTAATACGCGTGGAAAATATAACTTCACGTTAAATTAACTTTTTAACTCAAAGGTTTAATTCGCACTTTTTCTTTTTTTGGTTCATTAAAATGCAAAATAACGGTAACGGATTATTTTTTGTTTGTTTTAAGTTCATTCGAGCTCTCGACTTGAATTAACTGTTGCTTGGCTTTTTCCATCCATCATATGTGATCAAGTATGAAGTAAGGGGAGGAAGGGGGGGAAGGGGGAAGGGAAAGGGGGGAGTACTGAGTGTTGAGGGCATGTATAATGGCCGATACAGGTCTTTGACCTTCGACGGATGTGTAGATATTTTAAATTGTTTAAAAAAAAAAAAATTTAAATAAAACTCAATTATTTTTTAAAATAGGAATTCATTCATTTTAAGTTTTTAAAAATCCAGTTGCAGACACGGTTGGTCACAAAGCTCTTCCAGTTGTGGTTTTCATACATGGGGATAGCTTCGAGTGGGGTGCATCGAACCCCTACGACGGCTCTGTTTTGGCTGCTTACGGTAACGTCATCGTGGTCACTTTGAACTACAGACTCGGACCGTTAGGTAAGAAGTGAAATATTTGTAAATTTTCTGACACTGTGTCCGTTAGATTCAGTGCCAGTTTTATTCCCTCAAAGTGAATCCGTTAGAATACAGTGCCTGTTTTGTTCCTACAATATGAACCCGTTAGAATACGGTTCCAGTTTTGTTCGTACAAAATGAACCCGTTAGAATACGGTGCCAGTTTTGTTCGTATAAAATGAACCCGTTAGAATACGGTTCCAGTTTTGTTCGTACAAAATGAACCCGTTAGAATACAGTGCCACAGAAATGAAGGATTTTCGGCTGAATATTTATTCTGTATATAAGGTAATGAGTATGTTTCCACTATTATAATTCATAGTTCTTACTGCCAGCGCCCGTATCTCAATAGGTAATATCGTTTCCCTGTAAGCAAAGTAAATACACTGTGGTCGGAGGTTCGAACCCCGATAATAATAATAATAATAATAATTCAGGAAGGCCAGAAACTAGCGCAGCTCTCCGACTAACTAATGCGGTTCATTGCTCTAACGCTTGTATTATTTTTTACTAGCATCATCGGGATTCAAACCCCCGACTTCAGTGGGAAACGGTGTTATCCATTGAGCTACGGACGCTGGCGTCGAATCCCGATGCCCTATTATTAAAGAAAAGGATTATCAAAGAAAAATTACCAAGGAGAAGTCAACAGCTGTAATATTGACTCAAAAAGACTTTTTATTAATTTAAACTAAAGAAAATTATTGTATTTTCAACTAACAAAGTTCTTTGTTCAAAATTATCAGGAGCAGTTTTGTTCAATTTGAACTAAATAAATTATATTATTTCAGAATAAATTTGATTTAGATTAAACGCGTATCAACCCCTTCAATACGGCGACATACGTGCGTATGTCCAATTAGCACACTCCAATATACGACGACATACAGTACGTACGTATGTCCAAAACTTAAATATTTATAAATAAAAGCAGAAATGTCGTATAATTTAGCTTTCTTCTTTAAGTTTTGGACATATGCACGTATGTCGTCGTATATTGGAGCGCGCTAATCGGACATACGCACGTATGTCGCCGTATTGAAGGGGGTTAAGCTTAATTACAGGTAAATATGATATAAATATGTGTTTTATCTAAACCAAATATGTTTCGAAGCCAATTAGGTAATTTATTTTATTTATTTTTTAGCAAAATTGGGTCTCAAAAATTGGGTCTCAATATTTTGAATATAAAAGTATTTTGTTTAGGCTTAAATCCAAATGAATTTTTGGCTTAAAAATAGAGTTTTTTAGTATAGATGCACCTCGGTGGTGTAGTGGTTAGCGTCGCTGACTACGAATCCATCGGCCCTGGGATCGAGACCCGGTGACGGCAGCAGCCGGCGCGCAGCAAATCCCAGCTGTTCATCCTTCCAAACAATAAAGAAAGTGGTTGGTAGATAAATGGGTACCCTTGGTGGCCAAGTGGTTAAGACGCTGGGCTGCTGGTGGGGCGTGGTTTGGATTCCACGTTAAACTGTAGGTCTAAGGTGGAGTGAAAGGCTTGACCTTCGTCAGAATGAACATTTCGGGCGAAAGGTAACCAAAGGTAAAAAAATCTAATGTATTTCTTTACAATTAATTAAAGTTAAGCAAATATTTGCCTATATTTGAAAGTTTTTAAATACATTTTTTCACTTTATTTTATCCAAAATTATAATAATTTATATGACGTCACTAGTCTAATATAGAAAACGAAATATTATTTGCAGTCTAACTATTATAAATTTTTTATTTCAATTGAAAAAATAAAAATTCACAGATTTCGTGCGCAGGACTTTTGAAAAGAACAATCTCAATGACGGGAACTTCATAATGTAAAAATGGAGTCCCGAGAAAACTCGATTTTGGAAATTAAAAAAAGAAAATTCATTCGGAGAATTTTTTTTTTAATTTGAAAAATAGTCCTTCAATGTTATTAATAACTATCAGTGTTAATATAACTATCATTCGTGGGATAGTAGTACTGTTAACATTGATTATACAACAGTTAATATTAATATAACTGTTAATAATATTCACGTTACTATGCATTAATAATAATAATAATAATAATAATAATAATAATAATAATAATAATACCAACATTGTATTCTACACCCAAAAAATAAGCTTCCAGAGAAAGAAGAAAATAAGTATAAAACCAGTAGTGTCTGCGATGCAAACTGACGTCACAACCATGTAAAATGATTATCAACTTGATCGTACACTGATTACAATAACACAGATCTTTGTTGCTTCCAGTGGTGATGAATCACGTACGAAAGCCTTGTCAGTAAGTTGACCCTCTGTGCACTTGGCATTGATGCTGCAATCTGTTCGTACCTAGAACAGGTGTGCGGGCGGAGTTGTGCTGTGTGTAAGACAGTAAAACCTTTCCTAAAACTTATATATATATATATATATATATATTTCAATTGGGGTTGTTCAACCTATATATATATATATATATATATATATATATATATATATATATATATATATATATACAGAGAGAGAGAGAGAGAGAGAGAGAGAGATCCAACTTTTCCTCGCCAAAAATTACATTCTTTCTCCATCCCAAACTTTTGTAGCAGCTTCAAGTCTCCAAGATTAAAATAAGGAGTCTCTATATAGTTTTCAGAACGAGAGCGATTCTATATTTCAAGGCAGAGCAGTATTAGCTACCGTAAAAGAAATATTTATTGTGCTTTTATAATATAGAATGTGGGAAAAAAAGGGGAATTATTTATTTCATTTTATTCCCAGGAAATTGAAATTTAGTAAATTATAGAAACTTTTTCTTTCGTTAAAGTATTGGAGAAAGATTTAATATAAAATATTATAAAGGATAAGTTATATATATATATATATATGTGTGTGTGTGTGTGTGTGTGTGTGTGTGTGTGTGTGTGTGTGTGTGACAAAATTGCCCCACCAGGCTTCGAACCTGAGACCTTTTAAGTAGGAGTGGTAGTAGAAGTGGTGGCAGCGATCGTGTGACTTCCATTCAAGAGGTCTCCGAGTCCGAAACCTTGTGGAGGGGGCAATTTTGTTTCTTACAAAAACCACCGGTGCTCATGCGTATACCCAGTATACATACAGTATCTAGGTATACATATAAATACCCATTTAGCACGGTTGATCGATCGATTGTTGATGATGTTGAAATGTGACTCATATTTGTGACAGTTCACAAATTAATACTGGTATATTGTTGATGCAACAATATGCTGATAAAATAAAGTTCAATCAAGCACTTCCAAAATATATTTTTCCAAAAGGTGAGAATATAATGTTTCTGTATTTAGCGAATAGTGAATTTACATCAGTACTCAGTTTCAACCCCATTTCAACATCGATACTAAAATAGAAATTTGTATCATTTATATTGCTAATTCAAAATTACCGGCGGCCTCTATCGTTTCAATAATAAAAGGATAATTAATTCGCATTAATTCATCATTATATCACCATAAGTGTGCTACCTAGTTACACACGCATACAGGGTGTTTCAGGAGGAAAGGTCAATACTTCGGGAGGTGATAGTATCGGTCATTGTGAGGAAAAAAGTTCATATGAACATGTGTCTAATTCTGAATGGTTACGGAGATAGAGCTGTTTGAATCTACAGATACAAAAGCATTGTTAATGGTAATCAAGAAAGAGAAACCAATTACTGTTTCTAACATTTAATGTTTAAACATTGGCATTTTGAATTGTATCAGATACAGAAATGATAAATTTGTTACAGTTTACAATACGTTTTCGAAAATCCCACCGTCAACCTCAATGCACTTTGCAACTCGTGTGCGAAGATCGCGCGTTATTCGCCTGAGTTGATCTTGACATTCCTTTATGCGGGCAGCAGCATCCAAAATGCGCGCGAGCAATTCGTCTCGTGTATCTACCTTTCTTTTGTAAACTTGACTTTTCATCCACCCCCCACAAACAATAATCTAACGGAGAGAGGTCTGGAGACCTTGGTGGCCATTGACTGGGACCACCGCGGGGGGAGGAAGAGCTGCGTGCGCATCAGATTCAAATAGCTCTATCTCCGTAACCATTCAGAATTAGACACATGTTCATATGAACTTTTTTCTCACAATGACCGATACTATCACCTCCCGAAGTATTGACCTTTCCTCCTGAAACACCTCCACCTCTAGGCCTGGCCTGGTGGAGGAGAAAGATATTCTTTTGCGATCTCCATCGTACATAGCCAGACACACCCGGCTCATCCGGTATCGTCCTGAGCCAGGCGTCTAGTCTTCTTTAAAATATTTCAACTTTGACATCAGTGATGTTCCAGATGTTTTTGGGAAGCTGATTAAATAGTTTTGGCCCCCTGACAATCAAGCTATTTTCCTTCAGAGTTGAGGGTGTCCCTAGTTTGGGAACACTATACATTCTACCTTTCCTATTTCCCAGTGTAGTTTGGACTGTTACTGAGTTAGGTTTGAGGTTAGACACCAGTTTTTCTATTGTTTTCCACATGTAAATTATGGTGTATCTCTCTCTTCTTCTTCTTTCCAGCGAATATATAATAGATTTAATTTGCGAAGTCTTTCCCAGTAGTTGAGGTCTTAGCAGCCATCAATCTTGGCTGTGAAATTTCTTTGAATTTCTTCGAGTTTATTAATTTCTTGTTTTTTATATGGGGCCGTCAAGACAGCAGTATTCAAGTTTTGGTATGATCAGTGTTTTCAGCTGGGGAATCATTACTTTCTTGTCCTTTCTTTTAAAGGTTCTCAGTAACTGTTCAGTAACTCTTTTTTGCTTTGTTTATTGCTATCTGATTCTGTTTCAGTTTTCGCATCATGGGTCATTATAACCCCTAAGTATTTTGCTTTAGTGCTTGTCTGAATTTCCTCTCTATCTGTTTTAGTTTCTCATTTCGTCCATGTCTGAAGAACTGAAATTTCTTGGTGTTAAATTTCATGTTATTGTCTTCTGACGATTTGTATATTCTGTTTGTGTACCTCTGTAGGGTTTCCACCTCTTCCGAAATTCTGATTTTTCTGCTGATTTTTTTATCATTAGCAAAGGTTATTACTATACTATTGTTGGTTACTCCACTGTCAATGTCTGTTAGAATGATAATGAATAGGAGTGGGACTAATACTGTTCCTTGTGGTACTGAGCTGCGTACTCTCGATTCTGATGAAGATATACCTAGGATTTTTACAGCTTGCTGACGTTCTCTGAGGAAGTTGTAGATCCATTTTCCCACTTTACCTCTTATTCCTACATGTTTCAGTTTATGTGCTCTTATACCATGATCGCACTTAAAAGTGCGTCTATATTTTATAATGTTCTATTAGTTGGGATAGGCACGATCTTCCAGATCGGAATCGGTGCTGGTTCTCATTGAATCTTTCCTGTGTCTTTAAAAAGTCATAGATTTTCTCTGACTATTCTTTCAACTATTTTAGTGAGATGGGATGTCAGTGACACTAGTTTATAGTTCTTTGCTTGAGGCTTATCCCTTCCTTTCTATACAGGGACAATGTTCACCCTTTTTAGGATACTTGGTATTTCCCTTGCGTTCCATTTGTCTGGACCTGCAGCTGAGTGTAATTTCATTTGTCTTACAGCTCGCGCTATATTTTCTGGGGTAAAATCAAAATCAGTTATACACTCTCCTTGTATTTCTGCCAGGCACCACTTTGTCGTTTGTTATTTTTTTGGCACCTGAGAACTGAATCCTACGGAGTCCTCAGTATTTCAGATATTTCTTTTAAATCGTCATTTAGTTCATTATTTTCTTTCTTTAAGGACCCGACAGTGGTGCGCGTTCTTGTTTTCCTTTTCGCAAAGCTATATAAGTATTTTGTGTTTTCCTTTATGAATAGCCCTTAATTAGGGTTGTATTTCCGTATCGATACTCTCCAGTTTTTCTTGTATTACTTTTTTGGTATTGATGGCTTTGCAATTAGTTAACTTCGCAGCTACTCGCTTTCTTTTGCGGAATATTGCTCGCTTTTGTCTCTCAAAATAATTCCTCTTTTGTTTTGATTGTGTTTGCGGAACATATTTTCTTAAAATTTCGAGCGTCTTTTCTTCCAAGGTTATTAGCATTTCTTCGGTTGTTTTATCTTCTAAGATTCTTTGATTTCTTCCCAACATATAGTCTTGGAGCTTAGGTTAACAATTTCGAATTTGCTTCTTTATTCGTTATGAGTATTTTATTTTAAGGTCATTGCCATATTGATATCTCGATAATATTGTGGTCTGAGATACTAGTTGGGGTTATTTTTATATCATCAATTAAGTTGATGTTGCTTGTGAATACCACATCCAAGTAATTATTTTTTCTGGTGTTATCTGTTATCTCCTGTGTTAACATAAATTGATTTGCTAGAGCTATTAGCATTTTTCTTTGTTCTTGGTCTTTTATTGTTCCCTCTTTGTCCTGGTGTATATATATACTTCTTTCCGCCCTTTCGTATTTTAAAAATGGAAAATTAAAATCTCAGCAGAGTATTATATTGGAGGATAGGAAGTTTAAGGATTTTATTAGATTTCTGATACTAGCAATGGCATTTCTCTTTTGGTTTTTTCCTTAATGTCTCTTTCTGTTTTATAAACCGCAAACGAGTTTATCTCCGATGTACAACTCTCGCAGAAGTACTTTATTACATTTTTTTGGCACCTGCTATGAGGGAGATATCGTCATCTTTTCATTTTAGGCACTTAAAATCGAAAAGAAATTGACAGAAATTACATATAATTGCCTTTGTCTCTTCGGCTGCGTTGTTGCAAATCTTACAACGTTGTAGAAATCGGTTACCCATTTCCGTGCTATTTGTAAAAATAAAAACGGGTGAGCGAAATCTGACTCAAAAGGAGAAGGTGAAGGGTGGAGGGATTCTGACTCAAAGGGAGTGAGGGAATATTTTCTCCATTACTCTACGGGATAGGGGATATCACATGTTGTACATGTTCACTGATTGGTACCCGGGAGAACGGCTGCGGGGTATAGCTGTAGGAAATTTTGGGGAACAATGTGTTTTGCTTTAGTGTACGAATGAGAGGCTAAATTTCCTTATGATGAACAATCGAAAACGCTTTATAGATTAATTAGCTTTGCTTTACTTTTTTATGACATACGCCGTGATTACACACCACTTAAAAAATATCACTTTGCGTGCATTAGATATTCACACAGATACTAATACTTTTTTAAATTTTTTAATTGCGGTATTTTTACTATAATTCAATTTTCATTCGGATTTCGATCAAAACACGTGTTACCATATATATATATATATATACACACACACACAAACACACACACACACACACACACACACACACACAACACAACAGGGTGGCGCAAAAGTCAAAATTTAAAGGAACCCGAGAGAATGGATCTTTTCCTTTCGATGCCCGCCACTATTTTAAAATAAATTACTTTTTCAGTAAAAAATTATACTTTATAATTTATAATTTTTTAGTTAAAAAATGTAGAATTTATGCAATTTTTGCGCTAATATGAGTAGGTGGCGCAAAAGTCAGGAGTCAAAGGGTTAGCATTGCCTAAATTACAAATTTTTTAACTAAAAATTTATAAATTATAAATTATAATTTATAAGGTTTTGAACTAAAATAGTAATTTCTATTTAAAAATAGTGGCGCCCATAGAACGGTAAAGATCCACTCTCTCTGGCTCCTTTGACTCCTGACTTTTGCGCCCCTGTATATATATATATTTGGAAAGAGAGAGAGAGAGAGAGAGAGAGAGAGAGAGAGAGAGAGAGAGAGAGAGAGAAAATATATTTCATGACTTCATTATATGAAAAAGAACTAATTTTTCACGTATTCCTTTGAGATTTTAGATTCTTGGTTTGTATTGTAATTTTTTATTCAGATATACAGTATATATATATATATATATATATATATATATATATATATATATATATATATATTATACAGTATATATATATATGATGAATAAAACCACGAAGGAAAGGAAACACAGAATGGTGCTCAAGCGCTTTCGTCTAATGACATCCTCAAGAACACTGAAGTACATAAAAGGGTTACAGCCTATTATTTTTTTTTCTTTCTGTAACCTATATATAGGCTGTAACCCTTTTATGTACTTCAGTGTTCTTGAGGATGTCATTAGACGAAAGCGCTTGCGCACCATTCTGTGTTTCCTTTCCTTCGTAGTTTTATTCATCATAAATATTTTTTACGTGTTACTTTCGTGAAATAATTTCCATATATATATATACACACACACACACACACACATATATATATATATAATATTATATATATATATATATATATATATATATATATATATATATACATACAGTATTTGAAAATTAAACGAACTTAACGAGAGTTTATTAAATAAAATCTCAATAAATCGTCTCGTTATTCTCATTTTTCTCCAGCCATTTTTTTTTATTTTGTCTTTTTCAATTTTCATTTGGAGATTTTTACAGGTTTTTGTATTTTAGAGCGAAATAGGGCGTAGGGCGCAGAGGGTGGTTGTCTGTTAATTAAGTTAAGCTTGAACCAACCAACCATCTAACTTGGATTGGTTTTACAACAAAACGTTCACTCGGGAGTTAATTTTGAGGTTTATATTCTGAAACGTTCTCTTAGAATTTGCTTCTTTATCGTTTTTCTTTTGTTTTTAGCAAGCGGATTTTTAGTTTATTCTAACAGCTTATTGCCGATGGGTCTTCCCTAACAATGACTGAAATCGGCTGGCATTAACTATAATAAAGTTGATGAAAGGACTAGTCTCTATTAACTTTTATTTTCTATATATGTTTACAGTGACTGATAAATGTTTCACGTTCTTTTGAAGTCATTAGTTAATTTTATATATATATATATATATATATATATATATATATATATATATATATATCCCTATATGGGTCTTTTCCATTTGGCGGCAGGCGGTTTTTTTGAACCAAATTTTCACCAGTAATACTTTTTTGTGTGCTAAATACGAATCTAACACTCTTTTTTGAGAGAAATGAAAGGAAAATATCGAAAAAAAGATTTTAAATACGAACTACTTTATACCGCGCACGAACTATTTACACTGCGAAATTCTATATATTTTTGCAATAATATAATTATAGTATTGTATTATATAATAATTTATTAATTTGTATTATATTAATTATTTTATGAATATTAATTATTTGTTTATATAAATTTAATTATTCCAAAATCTGTAGAATAATTATGGCAACTCGATATGATTAAGCATTCCGCGCGATTCATTATTGTTTCTGGAAATACGAGTAAATCATGGACGTGAATTATAATTTACAGTGAATTTTTGTGAATATTATATCGGAAGAAGATGCAGTGAAATTTTTCGGTAATTATGTGTTTTAAGTAACTCAGTCATTTTACACACCAAAAACATTTTTCTAGTAGTATTTGATATGATTTGTTCAAATATGACCTCCATTTCCGTCGGAAATGAGATCCAACAAAGCTATAGTACTTTGAAGTTTGGCCCATTTTCAAGGGAAATGGAGGTCAAAATCTAAGCAAAACACCTCAAATATTACTAGGAAAATGTATTTTGGTATTAATTAACCTAACCTAACCTTACCTAACATGAATATGTTATTACATTATCATTTGTATAATTTAGGTCTCGGGGGTACGGGGGCGGAGCCCCCGTAAAGATCACGCATCACAAATTGATCGATTGAACGACATTTTAGCGTCGGAAATTCAAAAATAAAAAATATAACCCGATACCGATCAATTTGTGATGCGTGATCTTTACGGGGGCTCTGCCCCCGTACCCCCGAGACCTAAATTATACAAATGATGCGAATTTATTTGGCGGAAGCGTAATGAAAACGAAGATATATTTAGAAAAATATTAAAGGATATAACTGATTTCAAATAAATATTTCCCTTTCGTACGCCGTATAAAGTAATTCGTATTTAAAATCTTTTTTTTTCGATATTTTCCTTTCATTTCTCTCAAAAAAGAATGTTAGATTCGTATTTAGCACACAAAAAATATTACTGGTGAAAATTTGGTTAAAAAAACCGCCTGCCGCCAAATGGAAAAGATCCATATATATAATATATATAATATATATATATATATATAACAGATACAAAAACATCAAAATATTGTTGGTATAACAATGTAATTTTGTTGTCAATTGCATTATAATCACTCGAACGGCTTCACAAACCAAAAATATTTCCACCAAACTACGTTCTCTTTGAATCCTAAAAGTAATTTTTACTTATCTGTTCAGAAATCATGACTCATTTCTATTTTTGTACCCAATATTTACGTAATGATACTCATTAATGAGTTACTCATTTCAAATTAAAAGGGAAAATAGTTTTAATTGTTTATTAAATTTGTCAAAGTACTTAAATAATTTAAAAACTTTTGAAACAAAACGGCGAATTTTTATATAAAAAGTATTTAAAATTGGAGAAACAGATGACATTTTTACTATTTATTTTTATAACGGAAGGATAACTAATTTATTTTCATTTTTACATATAGATATTGTATGTAATGAAAATTATTACTGTTTATATAATATTTAACAACTGATTTCTATTTTTACTCTTTTGATTATTATTTGAGTAATCGTTTTTACATGTTACATTAGTCTAGTTGCTACAGCAGTTTAGAATAGCTTACACCTTTAAATTTGGCCGTTAAATCAACTACACCAAGATTTTCAATAAATTCTTCTATTTGTTTATCAGCCATTTTTCAAAACACGCTAATTCATTACAGATGGCGCTTATAGATTATAATTTTCTTTACAACATTTGTTGTTATCATTGCAATCATCTCAACAACTTCCTTGTTGTAGGAATAACGATAAGGATGGTTTAGATGACCTTAAATAACAACAGTGTCATCAACAACACTCATTTTTTATTGGATTAACACTAGAATATTTTCACTGTATAATAAAAAACTTTCCCGAGTTTGGTTTTGGTAAATAAAATATCGGACGCATTTTCAAGTTTCAAAATTTCATATTCATGACATTTACTCTTTTTATGGAACCTATTTTCTAAGGTATCTTATATATATATATATATATATATACATATATATATATATATATATATACACACACATTTTAACTGCAAACAACACAGTATAATTAACGTAAAGAACGACGCTTGTAGAGAAGAACGTTCCGCACAAGATGAGGAGGGAGAACGAACAAATGAAAAATGAGGTAACCACCCGGGAATCGAACCCGGGATCTTCCGATTGCCGGTCAGATATGCTAACCACTACACCATGGGCCTCGATTAATCAGAAGTCGTAATTCTCCTACATACGAGCACAAACCAATGCCCTGAGGTGGCACCTCCCGCATGCCGCACATATATACATATATACTGTACATATATACTGTGTGTTGTTTGCAGTTAAAATGTATATATGTGCGGCATGCGGGAGGTGCCCCCTCAGGGCATTGGTTTCTGCTCGTATGTAGGAGAATTACGACTTCTGATTAATCGAGGCCCATGGTGTAGTGGTTAGCATATCTGACTGGCAATCGGAAGATCCCGGGTTCGATTCCCGGGTGGTTACCTCATTTTTCATTTGTTCGTTCTCCCTCCTCATCTTGTGCGGAACGTTCTTCTATACAAGCGTCGTTCTTTACGTTAGATATATATATATATATATATACATATATATATATATATATATACATATATATATATATATATATATATATATATACACACACACAGTATATACAGTACTTTGAAAATATGACGAACACGATTTACGAATTTACAGCTATAATGAAGTTATTATTATATCTATATGAACATAGAATAATAATATAACACCATATACTGTACGGATTACAGTCTTTTTAAAACTTTGAAATCCGTCTCTAAACGCATCACTTACAGGTGATCTAAAAGTAATTTTTCAGTAGGGGTCAATTTTTTCACAGTTTAGAACTTACGAAGTGTGATAGAAGAAGAAATATGCGGAAATTCTCATATTTTGGAGAATTATACGATGAATGGTTTCTTTTGGCGAAGTATATGCGAAATATAATTTGCTTTTACAGTCACTCGATCGCTACAAAGGAGAAATCTGATTTATTTGACAATACCTTTGACGTCTCTTTCCTATACCTACCTTAATCTTTGACGTATTTTAGGAAAAGAAACTATTTCATAGAACTCTTTATCTATTTTGCATATATATATAATATATATATATATATATATATATATATATGTGGGGTCTGACCGATCAGTGGTTACAGTGGGGGATAGTGAACAGTGAGGTTCTGGTTCGCTCTCGCCTGCTGGCTCTTCTGTTGGGTTGAGTTGGCCGCTTACCATGTTAAAGCTTGAGCTAAAGGTGACTCTTGAGGTATACTCACCACCACATCGTGGGGAAATGAACTCCATGGCATATATAGAGGGTGTCCATAAATGATTACCATGATTAAAGCATGCTATAACTTTTAAATAAACACTCGTATTCAAACACAGTTTTAATCATAAGTAGATAAACATACAAAGTTTTGATACATAATTAATGAACTTAATAAGCTTCCACATGTGCACCCCTAGTGGCACGTAAAATGTCTAAACGGTATTCACACTCACGCCACACATTTTCCAACATTTGTGGGTTAACTGTTGCAATTGCATCCGTAATGCGTTCTCGCAATGTCCTGATATCTGGAATAACTGTTGCATAAACCAAATCTTTAACATGACCCCAGAGAAAGAAATCCAGCGGGATAATGTCTGGTGATCTTGGGGGCCATGGGATTGGCCCGTCCCTGCCAATCCATCGATTTGGAAATGTTGCGTCGAGAGTTTCACGAACAACATGCGCCCAATGAGGGGGTGCCCCATCTTGTTGGAAGATGACAGTTGGCTGCTTGTCCTGCAGATGGGGAATGGCGTAATTGGTGAGCATATCCAGGTACACAGTTTCCAAGAATTTTTTCATCCACGACTTAATTAACTTCACATCAGGTGGATTCTTTCCATACTTTGTTCTGAACCTTCACTGAACACTGACAGGAGATTTTGCTTCTGCAAGCCACACAACACATTGTGCCTTCTCTGTCACAGACGCCATCTTAACTGAACAGCTACTACAGCGCTCCTAGCGGCGAATGCGGTAGACGAAACACACCAGCACAGAAACTCTATGCGTGTACGAGATCACCTGTAAAAAGAAAACGGATGTAAGATTCGTCATTAAAACATGAGAGCATACTGTTTTCAGGGTAAACATTTATGGACACCCTGTATATAATCGTCGAGAGGTGACTGAATTGGAGGTAATATATATTCATTATTGAGAATTATCTTTTTCCATTGTTCCATCAAAGAAAACTAGTTTAAGAATAATCCGTTGCAAGAGGACTGTGCAACCTGTCACACCTTACAATACACTACTCAGTGGAAGAGAGAGAGAGAAAAAAAAAGAGTTAGGAGTTCTTCCTAATTAGGATCCGAGGAGCCCAGATATGAATCCTATTGAGCACTTCTGGAAGCATCTTGCTCGTCCTTTGGGGAAAACAAGACCTCCTCCAATTTCTGTATCATATCTGAAGGAAATATTGATTGAACTTTGGCATAATTTGGTCTCTAGTGTAGTCCGAAATCTCATCTTATCGATGCCACAACGTGTGGAAACCCTTCATGAAGCACATAGAATTTAAAAGACTACAAGATACTGATTGCATCTGTTTTCGCATTTATCCTATCTCCAAGATATTCTGTATGCTCATTTTATTCTCTCTCTCTCTCTCTCTCTCTCTCTTTTAAGCTTGATATAGAAAATTTTATAAAACCCCTCATTAATAGTGAATTAAACAGATTACCCTAAAAAAGAGGGGAAAGATAAAAATAGAGTTAAAGGTAATATCTTAAAACCACATTCCCCACGACGTGATAGTAAGGGTAGCCCCAAGGTCACCTGAGTCAGAGAAGAAACAGAGTAAACGGCCAACTCAATTCCACCCGATGCCAGTGGCAGGGAGCGAACCAGCGCCATACCGCTCGGAGTCCGTCACCGTAATCACTGAGTTACTGGGATCACACTTCCTAAAATACAAATATAAATATATATTTTTGTATCCAATCCAAGTAAAATTTTTTACCAGCTTTTTTTTTACCTGATTTTTACCTAGGTTTTACCTAATTTTACCTAATTTTACCTAATATACTTATTAGGATTAGTTAACCTTAGTTTGCGAAGCCCTTTAAGAAAAAAGAAAGATTAGTAAAGGCGGGAAAAATGTAATGGGGCAAGTGTGATCAACTTAAAAGTGTGCTTTGCAAAGTTTGTTATAACTTTTTCATGGTGTACGACGCTTTTAAGTTGATCACACTGTATTTTGAAGTGCCATATTAAAATTAGGAGTTTAAAGTGTTATATTACTATTATTATTATTAGTTAGTAGTAGTAGTAGCAGTAGCAGTAGTAGTAGCAGTAGTAGTAGCAGTAGCAGTAATAGTTAAATTACCTTAAGAGCGGAATTCCTTATCATACTATAATGTGTTTATCGCACTTGCAAAATTGACCATTCACAATGATCAGTCAGAGAAATAACAAATCTAAGTCACAACTTTTGAATGAACTTTGAGTTATTGCATTGAGTAGACGCGTTTTGGCTGAAGGAATGAATAATGTTTGGGTTTGTTTAATATACTTCGAAACAGCAAAAATCGTATTACGGAGGAAAACTATATACAGCTTTATATGGGATCCGAACCATCTACCGATCGGCACATCATCTGAGCACAAAGAACAGTCACCCATCCAACTACTGAACAAACCGAACGTCGCTTAACCTCGCTGATATAACTTGAAGCGGTGTTCCGACTTGACCACGATGTAGCCCTTTTTCAAAAGACATTCAGAGATTCTTATTCACATTATCCTCGTAAATATAATATATTCTTTTTGTTATAATTGTATATAAGAAATTCGTCAGCCGTAAATCAGTGGGTAACACCGCTTCACAAAAGCGTAATGGACGTCATTAATTTGGTCTGTTCGTTGTGCCAGTTTATGGTCCTTTTCACTGTTTTCAATTTGTTTTAATAGTTTTATATACCGAATCATAAATTTCTATTCTCTCTTTTGAGTGTGAGCTGTCTTCACTCTACAAAGTCTGCGCAGTAGACAAACAACTTCTTAATCTTCTCTTTTAATGCAGGAACGAGGGGTCAAGGGCGAATGCCGCAAAACCGCCACTCTCTCCCTCAAAAATGCTCAATCTATTCGCAGGGTTAAGGATTTAAATGAAAAGTGAACTTTAAGTAGTCGACCTTTGTTATATAAATTATTCTTGGACATTTATTTATTTTATATCTACCTATATCGATCTATCTATCATTCCAGCTATCTACATTTTTATCTAGCTATCTAGCTCTCTAGCTATCTATCCAGCTATCTATATATAATGTTATAATGTTATAATGTTTCAGACCAACAAAGACCCTAGGATCCACTCATGGCTGGTCTACCTAACTGTGTTCGTAATCGTGTATTGTGTATGTCCTCCGTGGTGGCGGAGGGGAACTACAATTTTACGTGGGTTCCGAACCACAAGAACATAAGAAACTTATTTAAAAACTGCCGGTAAATTGGCAACGACCAATTTTTACGAAACTAAATAATTATCAATTTAAAAATAATTAATTATCGGTTTAAAACTAAAGATAGACTCTCTCGGTCCAGAGGAGCAAGTCATAATAGACTACTATCCACAAATATGTTACATTCTATATCTATTTATAAAGGACATGCAAATATATCAGATCCAAAGAATCCAGTCAATTTCATTACGGTATCCATCAAGTCACGGTTCATATCGATTGCGGACAAAGTCAAATTTACAACCATATACATTACAATATATACACATACGAGGAAAAGTGTAGGTGTGGCTGTAAAGACTGTACAGTAATGTAGAAATGTGTGTGCACCCATTATGGGTCTCCCATTTAAAGGTGTTTGTGGGGCAAGTGAAGATCATGAGTTTTTCAATACCTCACAGTACTATGGGGGGCACCGCTCGGCAGAGGAATCTCTTTAAATGGGGTGTGTAAGGACAGAGAGTATCCCCTAACCCAAGACGCTGCCTCCCTATATCCCACAACACTTGTCTTGAGCTGTGGGATCTATCCCACAAAGCCTTAATTTTACTACCTTAAACTATACCCTTTCTATCAACATGCGCGTCCAATCGATTCTTAAACATGTTTATAGACGTGCTACTAATTACTTCTACCGGCAAACTATTCCAGCTATTTACTATTCTATGCGTAAAAAAGTTTTTCGCAACTGCTGTCTCGAACCTTCTACTTGTCAACTTACACCCGTTATTTCTAGTCCTATTATATTGAGATATTTCGAAAAAGCTATCTCTATCTACGTTATCAAACCCATTCATAATTTTGAAAACCTGGATTAGATCACCCCTTAACCTCCTAGTCTCGAGTGTAGTCAATTTTAACTCTTTAAGCCTATCCTCGTACGACTTTGACCTAAGAGACGGAATCATCTTAGTTGCTCGTCTTTGAACTCTTTCGATTTTGTCTATATCTTTGCGCATATGCGGATTCCAAAATTGGACCGCGTACTCCAAATGGGGTCTAACTAATGATTTATAAAGAGGAACTATAATATCGCGCGATTTGTACTCAAAATTTCGAGCTATAAAACCTAACACTTTGTTCGCCTTATTGACCGCCGCTGTACTTTGTTTCGCTACTTTTAAATCACCAGTGACTATAACTCCTAAATCTTTTTCCTGCTCTACGCTTGTTAAATCTTTCCCTACATACTATACGCAAAATTACCATTACGCGAACCTATATGCATAATTTTGCACTTATCCACGTTAAATCTCATTTGCCATGTGACTGACCAATCAACGATTTTATTCAGATCTTCCTGAATTTTACCTCTATCTTCGTCATAATCGCCCTACCACCCAGCTTCGTGTCATCCGCAAACTTTGAAACTGTACTGACTAGGCCGACATCTAAATCATTAATATATATAAGAAAAAGCAAGGGGCCCAATACAGAACCCTGAGGAACGCCACTCGCTACATTAGCCCAACACGACTCCGCTCCATCAACGACCACCCTCTGTTTCCTGCCTCGCAACCATTCCACGCTTTGGAAAAATTCTAAAAGATTAGTTACGCAAGATTTGTTTCGCCTAAAACCGTGCTGCGTATTTCTGACCAGATTATGCACTTCTCAGTGTTCGACTATACGATCCCTAATTATTGATTCCAGTAGCTTACCTACAACTGACGTTAAACTGATTGGCCTATAATTTCCCGCCGCACCTTTATCGCCTTTCTAAAGATAGGTGTTACGTTGCTAACTTGAAATTATCTGGTACGCCCCCTCAGAAATAGACGCATTAAAATCTTTGTTAGCGGCACAACAATGCTATCTTTTAATTCTTTTAGTTGTATGGGATATATGGAATCCGGACCCGGTGATTTACGCGTTTTCATTTTATCAATATAGCGCATTACTTCCCCTTCACTAACGACAATATTATCCAAATATTACCATTATCAAAAGGTATTATGTCTATGACCGTAGGGATATTCGTTACATCTTCTATAGTAAAAACTGACGTAAAAAATTCGTTTAGCAAGGTAGCCATTTCCTTGTTTTCAGAGACTAGATCTCCATTTCCATTTTTTAATGGACCTAAGACACTTTTTACTGGATTTCTATTATGACGTATTGAAAGAATCGCTTGGGATTTTCTTTACCGTCACGAGCTATGGATTTCAAATTCGCGTTTTGACTTTTTTATTACACTTTTAGCTTCACGCCTTAGAGATATGTAGTTGTTTCGTAACAACAGATTATCTTTATCGCACTTGTATAGCCTATAAGCCCTCTCTCTACTCTTTATAATGTCTCCTACTCTAGAAGTAAACCACAAGGGCTTGTTGTTTACTTTCGAACGCTTAATTTTGTACGGCACATTCCTCATTTATAGTCCTAAATACCCTTACGAACGATTCCCACATTAGTTTTGCGTTGGAGTTCCCCATTACGTTTTCCCAATTGACGTGTGAAAATTTATTTCGAAATTTACTAAAGTCTGCGTGCTGGAAGCTAGGAATTTTAGTCGAGTTAGTTGGTTTCGAGTGACTTACTGAGAGGACAAACTCTACCATATTGTGATCGCTATTGCTCAACGGTTCTATTACTTGAAGATCAGTAATTAGCCTATCATCCGTAGTTATTACTAAATCTAAAATACTGTCCAACCTCGTAGGTTCCCTAACCTATCTATTCATCCAGTTATCCACCTATCTACATATCTATCTATCTCTCTATTTATCCAGCTAACCATCTATCTATCTATCTATCTATCTATCTATCTATATCTCTCTATTTATCCAGCTAACCATCTATCTTTCTATCTATCTATCTATCTATCTATCTATCTCTATTTATCCAGCTAACCATCTATCTATCTATCTATCTATATCTCTCTATTTATCCAGCTAACCATCTATCTATCTATCTATCTATCGAAGAAAATATTTAATGCATGAACTCGAGAAAATAATCATATAATATATGAATTATTCAGATTGCTGACCTTTAAACATTATTTGAATTATTTAATAATAGCAGAATCCAAATAGCTTTGAATAGCAAATGCCCATTTATTGTTGGAAATATGTATCATGTTAAATATTGAAATAGGTTTTCTTCATATGAAAACATTTTACGTTTTAGTTATGATATTTATTCGATAATAATAATAATAGATAATGATATAGGTAATGATATAATAGATAATGATATAGATAATGATACCATAGATAATGATCTACAGATCTACAGAAGCTAAGGCTAACAAAGACCCTAAGATCCACTCTAAGGCTTTCCCGAGAGAAAGGAAAGAGTAGGGGTTAAGAGAAGAGAAGAGAATAAGGGGTTAAGTAAGGAGCAACACCTATCATTCGTGGGTTAACATTCATTCAGAAAAAGAGGAAAAAAGTCTCACCATCATCATCCGCCGGCCACTGCCGACAAGTCAGAAAAATAGTCGGAGAAAATAGGAGAGGGGTGAAAGATGAAAAGAAGTAAAATAAGAACGCTTACAAACCATGCAAACACAGTCTTAACTCACTGTCATACCATGCAAACTACAAACATGCAAGTAAAGAGAGTTACAGACATGCAAAGAAAGGAGATAGGGAAAAAAAAAAAAAAAAAAAGTAGGTACAGTTAAACAAAAAGTGGGTTAGTTTACGCTACGAGCTACATCTACGTTCGTGTTAGTCTAATTTTTTTTTTTTTTTTATTGCTGGCATCACGCTGGCATGTCACAAGCTGGCATTCTTCGGCAATAGACTCATCCTGGAGCACCACCACCAGAGCTCCTGTTGTTAACTTTTTTTTAATTTTAAACAACGTTAATACTTTTAAAATGTCTGTCAAGACGGTTCTTAAACATATTAACGCTGGTAGAATGAACGACTGACGAGGGAAGAGTATTCCATTTATCAATTACTTTAAACGTAAAGAAGTTTTAGCGATATTAGTAATGAAACGTCTGCCACGCAATTTAAATCCGTTATTGCGAGTATTACTATTGTCGAAAGTGAACAATTTATCAAAATTTACGTTATCGATGTTATTAACGATTTTGAAAACTTCAATAAACTCCCCCCTTAATCTCCTAGTTTCGAGTGAATACAAGTCTAACTCCTTAATCCTATCTTCATAAGGCTTATTGCGCAATGACGGAATAAGTTTCGTGGCACGACGCTGAACCCTTTCTAACCTATCAATATCCTCACGCAAGTACGGGCACCAAAACTGAACTGCATATTCTAAATGAGGCCTGACTAGGGACTTGTAAAGGGGCAATATAATATCCTTCGATTTAAATTCTAAATTATGCGCTATGAAACCTAACATCCTATTAGCTTTTGCGCAAGACTCCAGGCACTGGTTCCTAACCTTTAAATCCTTAGATACGCGTACGCCTAAATCTACTTCCTCGTCAACGCTCGCTAACTCCCTATCATCCATCGTATACGCGTAATTATTGTTGCGAGAACCTATATGCAAAACTTTACATTTGTCTACGTTAAATTGCATCTGCCACTTATCTGTCCACTCCATAATCCTATTTACATCGTCTTGAATCCTATTTCTATCGTCCTCGTTAACAACCTTACCGCCTATTTTAGTATCGTCCGCGAATTTTGACACGTTACTAGTCAATCCTACATCTATGTCGTTAATGTAAATTACGAATAGCAATGGGCCTAACACTGAACCCTGTGGGACACCGCTACCTACATCTAACCACCCTGATTCACTACCATTAACTACGACCCTCTGTCTCCTAGCACGAAGCCATTCTTCTAACCAGTTAGCTACCTCACCGCGTATACCGTGCGCTTTAACCTTCGCAATTAGTCTCCTATGCGGAACTGTATCGAACGCCTTTTTAAAATCTAAATAAATAACGTCAGCTGCTCTATGCCTATCGTATTCGCGCACTATTTCGTTATAAAATTCTAACAAATTAGTTAACAAGACCTATGGCGTCGAAACCCATGCTGACTACTATTAATCAAATCTCTACTTTCTAAGTGATCGATAATACGATCCCTAACTACGGATTCCAAAAGTTTACCTACAATTGACGTTAAGCTAATGGGCCTATAATTGCTAGCTACCGCGCGGTCGCCTTTTTAAAAATAGGCGTGACGTTAGCTAATTTAAAGTCTTCAGGAATAATCCCCGTTTCGAGTGACTGATTAAAGATCTTCGTTAAGGGGCCTACGATAACTTCTTTCAAATCTTTCAAATGTCTGGGATAAAAAGCGTCAGGGCCTGGAGCCTTGCTAACTTTTAGCCTATCGATATAATGCGCAATCTCAGCCTCGTAAACAGTTATTTCATCCAAAATAGTCTCGCTACTAAATGGAACGATATCATCCACGTCGGGGACATTATTTACGTCTTCTACGGTAAAAACTGTCGCAAAAAAGTTATTGAAAATACCCGCCATCGCCTGAGCGTCAGAAGCCAAAGCGCCATTAACATCCACTAGAGGGCCTATGTTATTTTTTACCGGCTTACGATTATTAACGTATTCAAAAAACTTTTTTGGATTATGTTTACTATCCGCAGCTATAAGTATCTCTAAATTACGCTTGGCATTCCTAACTGATCTTTTAACCTGACGTCTAAGCTCGATATATCTATTAAAGTTAGCTACCTGGCCATTACGCTTACTAAGTCTATACGCTCTATTACGCTCGTTTATAAACTCTCCTATTTCCCTACTCCACCACTTCGGTCTACCACGATTAATAGCGCGCTTGGGCCTACGAGGAATAAACTCCCTTTCAATATTCCTAAAACTTTCTTTAAACGCCACCCAACGCAAATTTGTGTCATTACCCATAAATAAGTTATCCCAGTCCACTACTCTCATCCTGTCCGCGAAACTATCAAAATTAGCCCTACGAAAATCAGGGACTTCTATTATGTTACTATCCTGAGTGTTTTCTATCAATAACTTAAACCTAAGAATTTGATGATCGCTACATCCTAAACTCTCGCCTACTTCTAAACCTTCGACTATATTCTCGCCGTTCGTCATCACCAAATCTAAAATATTATCACCACGCGTTGGTTCGGTAACTATCTGTCGTAAAAAGTTATCGTCCATAAACTCAACCAATCTCAAACCCTCTTCATTACCCGTAAAATTCTCGTAATTAACATTAGGGCAGTTAAAGTCTCCGACAATTATACTATTCCGATTGTCAATAAAATTACCAAGAAGTGAGTAAAATCTAGTATCTATATCGAGGGGTTGAACGGGAGGTCTATAAACAACAACAAAAATAAAACTAATACTACGCGCCCTAACTTCAACACAGATCGCATTAATTGCTGCCGGAAAATCTAACTTAACCTCGATAGCCCTAAGGGAATTACGAATGTACAGCAAAACGCCGCCTCCAAATCTATGTAACCTATCATTAGTAAAGAGTTTAAAACCCGGTATCTCAAGTTCCCCCAACAAGTCCCGAGTCACGGTATTTAACCAAGTTTCAGTGATAGGAACTATATCATAGTTGCCGGAATAAATTACCGCCTTAAATTCATTTAATTTATTTCTAATACTACGCGCGTTGCAATAAAAAACGTTTAAGTTATTTTTTACCACGGGCCCGCGTTTTAAACTATTTATCACGTCGGGCCCGCGTTTCCCGGACCCACAACGTTTAAAGAAGGCTTCGACCTATACAGCTTTCGCACGCTTTCGTCTATTAACCTACCTAGCCTAGCATTACCTATTTCATTAAAATGCACCCCCATCTTTTATAAAAAGGCTAGGATCATAATAGATAATGATATAGATAATGATACAATAGATAATGACATAGATAATGATATAGGTAATGATATAATAGATAATGATATAGATAATGATATAGGTAATGATATAATAGATAATGATATAGACAATGATACAATAGATGATGATATAGATAATGATATAAATAATGATATAGATAATGATATAGGTAATGATATAATAGATAATGATATAGATAATGATATAGGTAATGATATAATAGATAATGATATAGATAATGATATAGGTAATGATATAATAGATAATGATATAGATAATGATATAGGTAATGATATAATAGATAGTGATATAGATAATGATATAGGTAATGATATAATAGATAATGATGTAGATAATGATATAGATAATGATATAATAGATAATGATATAGATAATGATATAATAGATAATGATATAGATGCTGTGAAGGCCAGAATTTTGTTTAAACAAAGCTAAGATATACCTTTGACATGGTTTCTGATTAGTTTTGCAAGAATTTTATCTTTAGTACATTTTTTTTAAAAGTCTCTTTTAATATTTTAATAAATATTTTTATCTGTAGAATAACAATGTAATTTATATATTACGAAAATAAAGAATTAAAACCCAAAGCCTATCTATCCATCTATCTATCTAAATAAATAGATATATAGGTAATACGTACAGTTGCAGAGGAAAGTTTGTTGGTGTTCATTTTTAAGTATTATATATACACAGTATATTGAGAGAGAGAGAGAGAGAGATAGAGAGAGAGAGAGAGAGAGAGAGAGAGAGAGAGAACTTCTAAATTCTTTAAATGATAGGCCTACATAACTTCTTTTGGTAGAAGATTTGGTCTTCCGAACTTCTTCTTTAAATGAAATGGGAAAATAGAAGCTAATATTTCTATTTATAGAAGGTTGCTGCAAGTTTTTTCTATGCGAACCAGCACCATCGTGAGTCGAAGCCAGCGTTCGTAGCTCAGTCAGTGACAGTGCTTCCTTATAAACAAAGCAAAGACCCTGAGGTGGGGGATTTAACTACCGGTGATGCTGGTAATGATAATACAGGAGTTAGCGCAATAGGCCGCGTTCGTCTGGCTTGAGTGGCCAGTTTCAGGCCAGTTTCAGGGCTTCTTACCACTGATTAATTATTATTATGGATCATGACGCAATTTAACTAAGAATGAGCTTTGGTACAATGTTTTTCTACGATGTAGACAGACATTATCTAATTTATATAGCTTATGGAGTATAAAGACACTTTCCTAGACGGATTAAAATAAGTGAACATATTCGTTTATACGCAGAAGATTTGCGCATCAAACTGTGTGCCATGTTGATTTGCATAACAACGTCTCAGTTGCAAGAGGTTGTCTTTTCTGTTTTGATGATGGTGAGATCGGTTTTCTCAAATGCGATTAGGATTTAAGTCCCGTAAAGACAGATTAAAGATGAGTGGCCGATCAAAGCTTTGGTGAAACATCGTGAAGAAGGATCGCCCTCGAGAATAGTTCATGCAAATTCAGGTTGGCAATTACGCGCGCTAAAGAAATTCCACCGAAGTTATTTTACGCTGTGAAAACTTTCATCAAAGTTCATGGTTTGTTACAAGCTCACCTTTGCAATTACGTGTATTCCAGGATGTAATATATATTATAAGCTGTATACAGGATGCATATAAACTGTATATAAACTGTAGACTTTGGTACACCGGAGATGGGAAACTGTGTTGAAATTACTAAGCGCGCAAAGCTTTCAAAATGAGGTTCCTGAAAGGAAGCAATTAAAAAGGTAAAGTGACAAGGTTCTCAGCTCGCGTTTCTCCATAAATAAATGATGTGTCCTGAAAGAAAACCTTTCTCGTAGCAAAGAAAGCAATCGAAGCTGTTGTTGGGGTTTATCTATCTAAGCCTTCATTGCGCAACTTCACACAAGAAAAAATAATGATATTTTGGGATTTAATCTCATTTGTTTATAAAGGTCATGTGACTGAGGGGACTTACAGCTTTACGTGGGACAGTTTTATGAGGAGGAAATTGTAGATACCAATTGACCAGGGGAGTACTCCGGGGGGGGGCGTTAGACAGAAGATAGGGAGTGTTGGAATTCCCGTCGTTTCTCCTGTCACTGTCCTCCTTAGCTGATCTTTTGTCCGTGTTTCATCTACCGTGTTGAGGAAAATCCACATCAGTCCGACGACACAGCCAGGAATTAAACATTTCAAGAAGTTCCTTGCATCGAATTTTAAGAGAGGATATCAATCTTTACCCGTAAAAATTCAAATTGCTCAAGAAATTAAATCACAAGATCATCAGAGTCGGATAACGTACACTAATGCGATTTTAGATTTACGCAGTGAAAATGAAGATTTTCACCAGATATTAAATTTGTAATTAAAATCGCAATAAATATATTTTCAAGTGTTACAGACGTTTTTTTATTTGATCCCCAAACAAAAAAGTTATAGCCAAATAAAACCCCTCCAAGACTTCTGGGACACCCTTTATTTTTTTATTAATCACTATACATTCCTGAGAAATACAAAAAAAAATTAGAAAAGGTGTTTATTTACTTTTTTTGGATCACCTGAAGATCAGGGTCCCCAACCTTCTTTAGTTAGCTTTATAAGGCTAACTAACGAAAATATCACGACCTAACCTAACCAATCGTCAAGGGCGTACAGTTGACTTAACGATTGGTTAGGTTAGGTCGTGATATTTTCGTTAGTTAGCTTTATAAGGCTAACTAAAGAAGGCTGGGGTCCCTGATCTTCAGGTGATCCTTTTTTTTTCTTCTCAATTTACTATCTTGAATAACAGACAATAATTGCAGGTTTTTGTTGGGGTTCTTTATAACAAAACAATAATTGCAGGTTTTTGTTGGGGTTCTTTATAACAAAACAATAATTGCAGGTTTTTTGGGGGGTGGGGGTGGAGGTCCTTTTCACAGTGAACTGGTAGAATTCCCATAGATTCTTACAATAATGTAAATAACAGCTTTATATTGTATACATTTTATATAATAATGGAAAATATACACTGAAATGGTGTTCCTTGACATTTCACATGGCATCTGACACTCGTTTTGCATAAATCAAAAGGTTTAATATCGGTGAAATCTAAACTATTTGGAAATATTTTACTTTTTTCATTTGGGTGGGAGGTGGGGGAACTGTAGAAGTTCACTGTAAAGACCTATATACTAAGTCCTTAAAAAGGTAATGGCTGATGAAAAGGCAAGGAAAAGGAAGGTATGGTTAATTAATTAATCTGGTGAACTAAGTATTAATAAGTATTTTTTTTTTACCTATTCTGATTAGACGTTTTGATGCCTTCCAAAAAAAAAAGGTAACAAGAGGTAATAAAAAGTAAGAAAAGAGGTAAAAAAAAGTAAAGCTTAAGGGCCAAATTAAATAAAATAAATAGTCCAGCTTCATAATTAATTATTTATGTCATTGTAATTTGTAAAACCAATTCGTTATTTTATTATTAATTAAAGTTATTCAACTCAAAAATATTCAAAAACATTTACTTGTTCCTTTTGTTCAGCAGAGAGACACTAGATAAAAATCTAAGATTTTATTCCTTAAATAATTAGTTTGAATAGATTTCTAAGATAAAATATTATTAAGAAAAATATTGTAAAATGCAATTATTTTTTGTTATTAATTAAGGAAGGTTGGAGGGGCCAAATTGAGATGAAAGGACAAAGAAACATATTAGCTCATTTTCTTTTATCCTGAATTTAGTGATATTTGTGAACTTGTCAAGAGTCGTGAACTTCCTCAGAAAAGTTTGGTGTAATTATTATTTGTCATTTTAGTTTTAATGTGAGGTTTTTTTTTTTTAATTTTTGCAGTTTCTTGGTAAGTCTACTTAAACTACAAAGTGGTATGAAATTCAATAGCGTATGAACCCTTGGTGCTATCCGTAAACTACGCCATTGATGCAAGATGAAAATTTTTGTGTTTTACTTAAATCTATAGACTATCAACTTCTTCACATTTCTCTATTCTTAGAGCAGTGATAGATATTAGAGAGAAAGTCATCTCTTGCATAAATGCAGATTCCGCCTCGCCCGTCCTGTTTACCTTCACCGATCTACGTTATATCCTGGAATGCTAATGAGGAGATCGAGAATGTTCGTATGCAACCACGTTTCCTCGACACACAATACAGAGGGTTGACAAACGTAAATAGGCATCACGATGAATGTCCTCAAGAACAAATGGCAAAGCTCATCCAATGGAACGCCAGAACGTGTGTGTCACCTTTACATAATGCAAAGGGGGAAAACAACACGATTCTAATTAGATTAATTCAATACGTTCGTTATTATTTATTGACTTTTATTATCAAATCAAAACTATGGAAAAAACAGGTGTCTATTTACTTTTGTCAACCCTTTGTACCTCTTTATTAGTCATAGTGGTTTCTGTGCTGAATTGGAGACATATTCCTAAACGCATTTCTATTATGTACATAGTGCACAGTTTCTGTAAGGTTTCTGTTGAGATGTAAGCATAAGTATTTAGCCTTTTTAGTAGCTGACTTTAGTAGTTTTGACTTTAGGAAGAAAAAAATTTATTGTCCGACAGTTAATGTTTCTTCTTATGAATATGCGTTTGTGTACGTTTTCTCTATCAGTGTGTGTGGTGTGTGTGTGTGGTTGGTTCGTTCTTCGCTTTTAGCTGTTCTTCTACGCGAATCCACTCCCGAGCTATTCCCTTAATTGATGCAATTGTTCGCTGTGTTTAACCGCGTATAATATAATTTAAAAAATTTAATCCCTGTTTTTCTACTTAGGAATTCATTTTGCGCTTTCGACAGTTCATTAGATTCATGGAACGGTAAGATATTACAGTCCAACTCTTTCCTAACAAGATCCAAATTAAATTTGTTGTTGAGCTTTTCTGGCACAAAATGTTTGTCTTTGATTCACTCTTTTGTAATTGCATTTGCTGCAGACAGAAATATTTTCTTTTCTAAGTGTTATTATAAATCTTGCTTGGCAAACATTTTCTTTCCCACACACACACACACACACATATACAAACACACACATTTTGAAATGAATAAAAAAAGCACAAATAAATGAATCCTGAAAATATTTTAATTGCTGACTATCCTGATCCATTATCTAAATCAGTAATTCTCAGATACCTATTTCCGAATCCAGGTATTTTCGATTCCGAATTCAGAGACTTTCGAATCTGAATCTGATTCGAAATATTGAAACCCGGATTTTCTTATACCTACACTATATATATATATATATAGATATATATATATATATATATAATATATATATATATATATATTATAATTTATATTAGGGTGATGCAAAAGTGGGGAGTAAAATTTTTTGTTTCAAATTTTTGAGATACCCTCTCATTTGGTTTAATTTGGTGGAAAAATGATCCTGGGGAAATTTCGGGTCAAAATTCGAATATATGGAGGTCGCGCCCGCCATTTGAAAATTTGCTGATTTCCATGACACCCAGGAGGTACAGCAAGCGTCACGTTACTTTTTTTTTGAGTGGAAGTTCCCCACGAGGCCTATCATACCACCTTCCTCTTTTCCATTTGTTCATAAACAGATACAATACAATAGATATTTATAATAGATACATAGAATGGATATACTCGTAAATTTTACTGTTGCGTCAAAGATACGAGAGTTTTCTTAGTTTTGTCCGGAAGCTTCTTCCGATAATTTGATACAACTTGCAGTAGATATTGCTTCTGTTGTTCATCATTGGTAATTAATTTGTTATAATCTTCAATCAATTTCACTCCTCTTTCAGCAATATCATTAACAACTTTCATGTGATTCACTACGTTCTTTGCAACCCAATAACTCTCATCGAGAAGCCAATCTTCTACTGGTTTGCTCAAGAACGTTGAAGACAATCCGAGAAGAAGGACTTTGTGTTAGCAGTTACAAAATCTTCAAGCTGCTTATTGTCAATAGTTTTGATGTCTATTTGTGTCTTCTTTGGAGGATCTGGCTCCGAAGATTTTGTAAGAGCCTCCTTCATTTTTCTTTTGGTGTCAAAGCTGATTTTATCATCAAAGAAAGCCAATGCGATCAACTCTTCTGAGAGATACCACAAATGATTCTTGAATTTTTCTAAAGCAGCATTTGCTAGTTGTTCATTTGTGCTTTTGTAGCTGTGAAGATTCTTGAGAAGACTCAGATCATTTCGTGGAGCACTTGCTGCGCAGGGTGCTGAAAACCAATGCTTAATATAAATTGAAACAGAAAACCAACAAATTTCTTTTAGATTTCTTTCTTCTATTGCTGTTATTTTGAACTGACTTTTGAACATAAAGATTTTCATTGAATAAATGACTTTCGCCATCCAACGGGCTCTATGATAAGCCCCAGGCTTCCTGAATTTTATTCCAGTCGTTGGAGTACCGCCAAGCAAGATGATTGTCAGTTCCAATAACTCTCTGTAATCGTCGCGAGGTTGATCTTCATTGATTTTTCTTGCTGCAAAGTTGATGATTTCCTCTTTTTCCTTTGTGGATAATTTTCTAATTTATCGTATGAAGTTAGATTAATCTTATTCCAGTTTGTTTTGAATCTTTTGAATAACTGAATGTCAGGGCCTGATGAAGCCTGTAATGCAGGGGATACCACTGCTTCCAACATGATTTCAAGGATATGGTGTCGACAAGGACACCACAACAAATCTTTCTCCATTTTCTGTTCAATTAGGACACAAGCTCCGTTTTTACGACCTGTGTTCGATGCAGTTGTATCGAAACACATGCCTTTTACCTTATCTATTAGATTCCAATCAATGATCGCCTGATGTACTGCATTTGCAGTATCCTTTCCTGTGCCATGATCTATATTTGGCACTCCAAGCAGTTGATCTTCTCCACTGCCAGAGATTAGGACTGGCAACCGATCAACAACCTCATTCCCGGTAATGTCTTCGAGGAGTTTGCCATCCCAATGAACAATCAAGGGTTTGTCAGCTTGAAATTCTTCTTTCAAGTTTTCACTGAACTTTTTCTTGATTTCTGTCTTGCCCTGCGAATCGATGAGTAGCTAACATTGTAATTCTCTGGATCTTTTCCAACATTTGCGATCGTTGGAATAATTATTAAAGAGGCTGATCGGTCGCTGATCTTAGCAACATCCAATGAGGAAAGCAGATTTTCATTCATAATCTTGAATTTTCTTGGAAGGCCTCTTTTGGATGTTGAGGGCACTTCCAGATCTACTTCTTCTTCCGTAGATGCAGGTGAATCACTGCAGGAACTGCTGCTGCTTGCAAGAACAACTGTTTCATCAAATGCACTTGATTCATGTAACCTTTTCTTATCCATTTTTTCATGTCTCTTCGCAGCTTCCTTTGACGTTTTTCTTCATCCTTATCAACTGCCATCATTTTACCCTTTCGACCTTCCCTTTGTAGCCGTAGAAACTCTCTATCTTCCTCAATAGTTATTAACTCGTTAGCATTTGCATGCGCAATATCAAAGAGTCCATCCAATTTTTCTTTCCATGTATTCTCTTTCTCTATTGAAAACTTCGATTTTTTTCCTTTGCTCTTCTTCAGCCCTTGCCACTCATCATACAGTTTATTTAATTCTTCACAACATTACATTTCTGGGTTGTTGGTATTCCTGCTCTCTGCCACACTTCCAATACATCATTAACGGTT
>JAJOZX010004751.1:217500-227500 GCA_023014485.1 Bathynomus jamesi
GTCATACATACATCCAGCTTTAAAGTAGGATAATAAATTGAAAAGATTTTGCGATACAGACAAATCGATGAATGTAATTTATATGTAACTCGCTAATTTGTTATTTATTAAGTTCTGTTGAAAATAGTAAACAGTAAATAGTAAAATAGTAAATAGTAAAATAGTAAACAGCGTATCTCAATGAAGAGAGAGAGAGAGAGAGAGAGAGAGAGAATGAACAAACATTACTATAGAGAGTCGAACCTATCACCATGTGACTCTTTATCTGATGCGAGTACGATCTAAATGGTCCCCGTCTGCAAAACCGTAGAAGCAAAAATTACTGCTAGAAATATGAACTGGTTTGATAGATTTCAAACATTAAGGATTATATGAAAAGATTGATGAACACGACACGTAGCAACCACAGGGTGATCTAAAAATAAATAAATGGATTTTCGGTAACTTTATTGAGATTATTAATAAAAGTCAAACGAACGGAACAAGCCAAACATTAACGTTGGACTAAAAAAAAATTCAGTTAAAGAGAGAGAGAGAGAGAGAGAGAGAGAGAGAGAGAGAGAGAGAGAGAGAGAGAATACACACACACACACACACACACACACACACACATATATATGTGTTACAGGGAATCTGTGTAACTAGGGATTTCATGAAATCCCTAAAATGTTCAGGGATTTCATGTAAGGTTAAGTCGCGATATTTTCGTTAGTTTTAACTAAAATATCACGACTTAACCTAACCAATCGTCAAGGGCATATAGTTGACCTAACCGAGCATTCAGTAATTTTCCTGTAGGGTTAACGAAAACATCACGATTTAACCTTACATGAAATCCCTGAACATTTTAGGGATTTCATTGTGTGTGTGTGTGTGTGTGCGCGCGCGTGTGTGTGTGTGTGTGTGTGTGTGTGTGTGATAAAAACACGCTATAATTACAAGAGCAATTAAAAAAAAAAGTAAAGTTAGAGTAAAAATAGATAAAATTAGTGGAGCGAGGAAAAGTTGTTTTTCTTATCTCTCCTTTGGTAAAGAATCAGGGGATTTTCTTTTTTTTTTTTTTAAAGAAAACGGTTTTCCTCTTAAATTTTACGAGAAGGATTTGGGGATTTTTCTTAATAAAATATTTAATATGCCAAACACATATAAAATTAATAGCAGTAAAAGACGAAGGTATACACATATATGGTGTCCGAAAAGTTTTTACCCAATGGGAATTAGTTTAATTTATTAATTACATTACCTAATTATTAATTATATTGTTTTTAATTACATCACTTAATTATTCATTACAGTACCTAATTATTAATTATATTGTTTTTAATTACATCACTTAATTATTCATTACATTATTTTTAATTACATTATTTTTAATTATATTACATTATTTTTAATTATATTACTGAATTAATAATTACATTAGTTTTAATTACATTACTTTTAATTATATTACTTAATAAATTAATTACATTACTTATTTATTAATTACATTATTTTTAATTAATTACATTACTTAGCTTTATTAACTATATTATTTTTAATTACATTATTTTTAATTACATTACTTAATTATTAATTACATTATTTTTATTAATTACATTACTTAGCTTTATTAACTATATTATTTTTAATTACATTACTTAATTATTAATTACATTATTTTTAATTAATTACATTACTTAGCTTTATTAACTATATTATTTTTAATTACATTATTTATAATTACATTACTTAATTATTAATTACATTATTTTTAATTACATTATTTTTAATTAATTACATTACTTAGCTTTATTAACTATATTATTTTTAATTACATTATTTATAATTACATTACTTAATTATTAATTACATTATTTTTAATTACATTATTTTTAATTAATTACATTACTTAGCTTTATTAACTATATTATTTTAATTACATTATTTTTAATTACATTACTTAATTATTAATTACATTATTTTTAATTAATTACATTACTTAGCTTTATTAACTATATTATTTTTAATTACATTATTTATAATTACATTACTTAATTATTAATTACATTATTTTTAATTACATTATTTTTAATTAATGACATTACTTAGCTTTATTAACTATATTATTTTTAATTACATTATTTGTAATTACATTACTTAATTATTAATTACATTATTTTTAATTAATTACATTACTTAACTTTATTAATTATATTATTTTTAATTGCATTACTTAATTATTAATTGGATTACTTAATTATTAATTACATTAACATGCTCTGAACGGAATGGGGAAAACATTTTGAACATTTATGATATGGTTCCAGAAATAATGGTCAGAGTGTGTCGTTCGAAACTAGGCCGGCAATTCACTTCGTATTGTTTCCTTTCGGAAGCTGTCTTTCGCCATTGCGATATTTTGTTGTGGTATTGAATGAATTGTTTGGAGACTCGTTTATCTGTGTCAACGGCAGCTATTTCCGACATCTGATGTAACGTGTTACTTCTTCTTTAATTGTATGCATAAAAAAAGACTTGGTGGGCTGCTTTCACGCGGGATACTCAAGGAGTAATTTCCATCGGGTTACGAGTTTCAACGTATTGGATAAAGGCTTCTCGGGCACCTTCGAGTTACGAATAAGGAAGAAAAATTTAGATTATAGTGAACTTAACTTGGGTATGTTTATTTTTCTGCGTCGAATAATCTTGTGGTTTATTTAAAATTTCTGGAAAAAGTATCTTTCTTTTCTATGTACTTCTATGTACTATGTACTTCATGTACCTTGTACTTTCTATGTACTTTCTGTGTACTTCTTTTCAATTCTGATCAGACTTTGCGCGATGTTTTACGCCGAAATGAGGCTATTTTGTTGAGTTTTGTCCTGCCGATATATTTCATGTTTACATTTCATAAAATAGGCGCGTTGCCGCCTTTCCATCGGATTGGCTTGATGAAGGAGGGAATTGTTATAGGCAGCTCTCCTTTTCGTATAGAGAGGTACATGCAGTTCATCTGAAATCGTTCTGAGACGAATTACTTCCCACTCAATGTCATTCACATCCGTGGTCCGCAAATGCAAATGGACAAAAGTGAAAAATCCACATTTCAGAAAAGTGTTTCTTGATTTGAGAAACAACATCACTCCATTCCCATTCGCGGAAAAGGCGCCAAATGGGAATGGCTAATATTTCCTAACCTAACCTACCTAACTTAACCAATCGTAACTTAATGTAACCCGGACCAAAGTGGGAAAGTCGTGGATAAAAATGAGAATGTCATGAATTAGGAATAGACCGATTTGAAAATGGCTTTTTGGAAATTCTCACTCTCGGCTTTCCTACTCTTAGGCATGGAATGAAATGGAGATGACATTGAGTGGGAGTAAACCCTTGGGACGGTGTCAGGTATAAATACATTGAGAAGACCAAAACAATGATTTCTAAAAGACGATTGGAGGGGCAGGTACATTAGTTATCCATCAACTAACTGACCTATTTCGTTCAAATGTATTAGTACCTGCACACACACACACACACACACACACACACACACACACACACACGCGCGCGCGCGCAATACTACTAATAATACCAATAACAAATAAGGATCTGGGCATGAAATCAGCAAATATGCGATTTCAGAATTAGGTTGTATAATACAAATTCAGCAAAAGGGGTCGATTTATGGTCGGGAAATCAAGATTCTTTTATTAAATACATTATAAACGGAATAACCTCTCTTAAATAAGGTAAAGGAGTTGAATGAAACAGCGTAAATATTGGCCTTGCTTGGAATACTGCCCACTGAATGGCATTTCCATTCGCATTCGTGGTCCATAAGTGAGAATGTACAAAAGTGAAAAAATCCACATTTGAGAAAAGCGTTTCTTGATTTGGGAAACAGTGTCACTACATTCCCACTTGCGGCAAACGGCGCTCAGTGGGAATGTTTTAATATTTAATAGAATAATTTTTTACGTTGATCTCTTACTCTGATTTATGTATTTTTCATTAACATAATGACTCATTGGTTTACTTAACATCTGAATAATACATTTTATTTTTAATTCACCTTTGTGTTAGTGTTAAATCTGGCTCTTTACATTAGTTCTAATTGGCAGGTGTTACTCAGTTAAATTACAGTGTTTTGCGACTCTCTCTCTCTCTCTCTCTCTCTCTCTCTCTAAAGAAGGATAAAGAAAGGTTGCAAAGGGGTACCAGCAAAGGCCACAAAATTTATCACATCACTGAAACTGCAAAACTCCCACCAAAGATTAAAACCCTTAAATCTGTTTATCTTAGAGACCAGGAGGTTGCGCGGTCAGCTTATCCAAGTTTTCAAGATTCTCAATGGAATAGACAGGGCAGATTGCAGGCAGTTATTCTCTTTTAATACCAATCCGTCAAGATGTAATGGTTTTAAATTAGAACTAAAAACATTTAGCACCTCCATCTCTGGTCATTTTTTCTATAAAATAGTTAATATCTAGAACCAACTTCCTTCGGAGGTTGTTTCAAGCCAAAGTATAAATATGTTTAAAAATAGGCTGGACAAGTTTCTGCATACACTCAGGGTTTAAGACTGTTCCCACATACTTAAGAATCGATTAAATAAGTACTTTGATAATAGTATTATAATGTAACCCCGCGGAGGGTTTGTTGAAACATTTACTCCTACACTTAGTCCTCCTCCCACTTTAGAGAAACGTCTCTGGTTGCGTGACCAGCCATCGAGCAACTAATTTTTTTTTATTAACTGCCTCATAAACACCTCTAAGTGAGACACTCTTGAATTCGCCGTAGTGGCAACAACTGGTGATCACTCACGAAACATTTTCGTTCTCCACAAGGAACAAGTACGAGGGGATAGATACAGGGACCACTCCACTGATATTCCTCGTCGGAAAGAGATTTTCTCTACGCTCGTGGTGGTACAACACCACGAAGTATGAACGACTCAATATATCACTAGTCTCATAAACACTTTTCACGGCGGGAGACCCAAGTTGAATACTCACAATATTCAAAGCGTTGGCAAACATATACACATGACAGACATCCAATTTCAGAAACACGCTCAGATACTCGCCTATCTTATTAATAGACTACATAAGTGCTTTATGAAAATGCATAGAACAGTATATGGGAATAGGCATATATGATAAATCTTCGGTTACGTGGCTTTGGCAGGCTACGGCGAAATGGTGCAACGATGAAATGATGACTTCTTGTACATAATAAATTAATAAAAAATCCCTTAAAAAATTGCATGGCGTAGATTAGGTGAATAGTTTACTATTTAGACTATCTTTCATTTTCCGCTGTCATCTAATGCGTAACTGGGTACACGAGATAAGTATACGCATGGTGTGAAAGAACTCTGAAGTTATTCTTTTCCTTATACTTTTTCCTACTTTCCTATAAATCTTTTTTAACCACTATTTTCTGTCAGCAGTAGCTGGTGGAGGAGGGAAAAAGCCTTGTCTGTTCTATACTTTACTGTTATTACTATTTCTGCGTGAAAGCTTTACATATCCATAAGTGTAAGCATGGTATAAATTTTCAGTGTTTTTTTTTTCCATTGCTTCAATGAAGCTTTCATTTTATTGCTTCATTTTTTCAAATTTTTTTCATTGCTATTTCTAACTCTTCTACTTTCTTTCTGGGCTTCCTGGGCTAACCTAGAGTGGATCTCAAGGTTTCTTTTAGCCTGTAACTCTGTATATTTTGCACAGTGAACTAAAATATTCTGTTTACGATACAAATGAAAACGTAATTTATCAATTATCATTATTTTAATGGATTGTTGGTTGGAGAGCAAAAAAGATTCTTTTACTGCAAATTAACAAGCTCTTATCGTTATTAAAGTTTCTGTCTTGGGTATTAGCAATATATATAGGGGGAAGAGAGAAAGAGAGAGAGAGAGAGAGAGAGAGAGAGAGAGAGAGAGAGAGAGACTTATGGCATCACGGAGCATTTATTAATCAAATTGGTCATACTTTTCTCTCTCTCTCTCTCTCTCTCTCTCTCCTCTCTCTCTCTCTTTAAGTGTATTTTAGGCCCGGATACATTTCATTATTCCATCAAAGACGGTTTTGCCTCAGTAAAATAAAAATCCTAGCATCTATTTCACGCTTTAATGTCACAGTGCTACATAATGTGTATACACACACACACACACACACACACACACACACACACACACACCACACACATACATACACACACATATATATATATATATATATATATATATATATATATATATATATATGAAAATAAAAAGTAAAATCTCAAAATATTTGTTTATTTTGTGTAGAAAAAGGAGGAGGAGGACATTGAAGATGAGCTTATTTCGTGGAGGAAAACCATTTTCAGGAGTGTTTTTACGATCCTGATATTGTTTGGGGCATTTCGAACATCAAAGGACTGCCGCTTATTTGCACAGACGACTTTGCCTAAATTGAGGAAATGGCCATATATATATATATATATATATATGATGGATGTTATGGTTGACCCCTCTATAGCATTCCACTTCATCTGTGAGATTTGGTGAAGGAGGGAATTGCTTTCCGGTCTCCTCCTGCCTTCGTAGCCAGCTATGCATGGCTGGTGAGGGAATTTACACAAGAACCCGTCCAGATGGTTTTTGAAATTATTTAGGTTGGTGTGCTGGAGGTTCCTCAGTTCTTGGGGCAGGACATTAAAAAGTTTTGGCTTCGTATTCCGGGGGTAATTTTCATCCTCGCTTTCATGGCCCCATGTCTCACCGCACCTGGAACAGTAGAAAATCTGCCTTTTCTCTCATCCCACTGTGTTCCTATTTCGTTTGTAAGATTAGAGACAAAACCCTCGAGTATTTTCCTTATGTACGAGTATATTATTGTGTACCGATCGCGTCTTCTTTCCAAAAAAGAGTGTTTCAGGGATTGTAGTTGAGACCAGTAGTCTACACCTTTCGTATCCTCTAGCTTAGACGTAAAAGTCATTTATAAAGCTTCTATATTTGCAATGTTTGTAATATATATATATATATATATATATATATATATATATTATACTGTATGTATAATGGCATTAGCTATTAATCCAATATTTTCTTACTTTTCTTCATGTCCTTCGTTTGAGCGTCTCGACTCGCCTCTTCCTCCGCCAATCGTCCATTGAAATGGAGCAAGTGTCATTATACGATAAATCACGTAAACTCCTTCGTTATCGAATTCTTACTCGATACTCAAGTATAATAAACGCGTAATATTGTTATCGCAAAGTGAAACATTTATTTTATGAGACACATGAGCATTGAAGCGTTTTAATTGATCTCGTAACTTTGACGCTAACACCAGCGTTGAAAAACAGCCTTTCATTTCATCCCGTTCGTCTGAATTGTTTCCTAGTACGATACAATCAAGTTTATTGTATATTTAGTACAACTGAAAAGATATTATTATTAATAATTATATACGTTGAATTCAAAGAGAATAATAATAATAATAATTAATAATAATAATTAATAATAATAATAATTAATAATAATAATAATAATAATGATAATTATAATTGATGATAATTGCATTTACAATTAATAATTTACGTTCAGTTAGATAGCGTTCATTTGAATAATGACATTCGGCTAATTCCATTTTCCGAAAGCAAGTCTCCTTCATGATTAAAGTTGGCGTATAATTTCAAAGGAAGTTTAACCAATATGTTAATTGGATGTCGGAGAAACGGACTGACGTATCTCGTATTCTTTATCTATTGAAGATAAATGACTCTCCATTTTCATATTAAATTAAGAATCACCAGCATTCCTTTGGAAAACTTTGGAAAAACCTTGGGAAAACCTTGGGAAACCTTTGGAAAACCTTTTAGTTAACTGTGTAGCCATTTTGCCGAAATGAAAGTCGAAATAGGTGAAGAGAAGAGCAAATAAAATGGAAATACAAAAATTAAATAACAGATATATATATATATATATATATATATATATATATATATATATATATATATATATGTTAACCCCTCCGTCTATGGCCTGGGTTGGTTCGAAGTCGACGGGGGTTCTGGTTAGGTGGCAGCAACGGATTTGTTACTTGCAGTAGTTTCTTCTATACTACTCTCCGAGTTCTTCTATAGTGGCTCGGAGGATTCTGGGAGGCTTCTTAAATTCTCTGAGGGTTCCCTGATTCTTCTTGTAACGTATCGGGAGATTTTAATGACTAAGTTCTCTGAAGAGAGCACGGCTCGAAGGAGAAGAACAGGCTTTTCTTACTGTAATTTACTGCTAAAATGTACAGGTAGTCCTCAGCCTCTAGTCTCATTCTGAATTCACAGGGGGAGAAGTTCGACCTCTTTCGACCATGGCTCAGGCCGGAATTTAAAAGTGAGGAGGCCCTCGGCCTCCTCGAGGAGGGGTCCAACCTCCTTGCTGAAGGGCTGCTAAGACAGGAGTGATTGAATTTACAATACAAGAATTAAATAAGTAAATTTTTGGGGAGTGCAGTTGAAGGTTAAGTTCTCCCCTTTAATTGGAGATCTAAACACTTCTTGGACGTTAAGCATAATTTAAACTCATATCAGAATTTTGAAACATCCCAAAATAAAACGAAAAAATAAATAACAAAAAAAATAAGAATAATATCGCCGAGTGTATATTCCTAAATGTCGACATAATGTCGGAGTTGTACATTGAGTACAACCCAAGCACATTATTAAGTACATTGTAATTTTGGTTTATTACAACTAAGATTATAATTACCAATTAATTCACATTCGTTTATTATCGTTAATTACAGTTTCATTAAAGTACATTAATTACATTATATTAAATTATTACATTTAATTACAATTTTAGCAAATTGTTAATTGACATATTTAATACTGAAGTAATCTAAATAGGTGATACAATTTATATAATGAAGGAGAGTTAACCGTTGTTCTATAATTTAAAGGGGATTAACAGCAATGTTATATATTTATAGTTAACCCTCTATCGCACAACTTTTTTGTAGGGTTAAGTCTAAATGCGTGTATTTGAAATGTTAAATAGAAACAACATGGTACCATAAAGGGTTAACATTAATTACGTCAAATTATGTCAAATATTATTAGAACATGGTTGGTTATCAGAATTTAAAAGTCTAATTAGTCAGCGATCAGGAAAGCGGAGAAAAATATGGTGTACTTTTCATTGGAAGTAGACGGACATTAATAATAACGTAATACATAATATAGAATTTGAATGACAATTAGGTAGAAATAGTAAGTACAAGTAATGAGAACGGGGATAACTATGTGACGTAAGCAGATAACGAACCAGTGGCCTGGCAGGGAAACAATACAGTATATTATAATAATGTAACATAACATCTTAACGTTATAAATTGGTAGCAGAAACGAGAGAAGATTTCGAATTCAGATGCTTGCTTTTGGCGACGTCATCGGAATTCGAACATTCGTATCAGCACTAACGAATAACTTGCGAGAGGTGAAATAATTAAAAGAAAAATTAAAAAGAATACATGTGGACGTATTTACATGTACGTAACTATGTACGTAATCATGATCATCATGGGACATGTACGAATGCACAAAGTATTGTACACATATCGGTACGTAACACAATAGGTTGTGTGCGTAATATAGACACGAGTAAACATGGACTGATAGGTTTATAGGGCATAAGTAGACAATAGGTAGATGAATGAATAAGTAATAAAATTAATAAAGGATAACGGTCAAGATAAGATATGGTCGAATGATAATATTATGTTAAAGAATTTACCATACATCGAATACTAAAGATATGATCAGTATTCAAGGTATGAAAAATGTCCAGGGAATTAAACTACAGTACTTTATGACGTCATAGTTATTCAAATTATGCCATACGATACGTCAATTCATAATTAATACGACATAGTTATTTAATTCGTACGTACAGTACAAGTCATTATTGGGAGAAATTAGAAGAAACGAATTAGAGAAATACAGTAATGAAAGGTTTATAGCC
>JAJOZX010004751.1:232500-257500 GCA_023014485.1 Bathynomus jamesi
CATGGTCTGATGGATCAAATAGCTGCCCTGCACTGGATCCAGGAGTGCATCGGTGCTTTCGGAGGGGACCCTGGAAGCGTAACTCTACTGGGTCATGGAACAGGGGCTGCTTGTATACAGTTTCTTATGGCATCCGAAGCTGTTGTTCCAGGGCTATTCCACAGAGCGATATTGATGTCTGGTTCTGCATTAAGTTCATGGGCAACAGTTGACATTCCTGCTCATTACGCTCTTCAGTTTGGACATGCGCTCAACTGTACTGGGAATTTACCTTCTGGAATGAGTATTCATGATCCAGATTTTACCCCATCTAGTGATGAATTAGACAATATGGTGAATTGCCTCAAGGAAAAACCGCTGGAAGAATTAAATGTAGTTAATATAGAGGCCCCGAGGTTTCTATATGCCTTTGGACCTAGTGTAGATGGCATAGTAATTAAAAAGGACTACAAAAACGAACTCCACAGGTTTGGGGAAGAAGTAAGTAGAGAGTACGATTTGCTATTTGGCATTGTACCTCAAGAAAGTTACAATGATGTTAGTGAGAAAGATCTAAGGGATGGGTTTGACACTGAAAACAGGGACAAACTGTTTAGAACTTTAGTGAGAAACGTGTACGATTATCACCTGAATGAAGTGTTCATATCAATTGTAAACGAGTACACTCAATGGGACAGAGCGAACCCTTTCCCGATCGAAATTCGGGACACTGCTCTAAACGCTCTTAGTGACGCTCGTTATGTGGCTCCTCTCGTGTGTACTTCGAAAAATCTTCGTATCGGAGAGAAAAACCAGTTTTTCTATGTGTTTAATCACAGCTCAAGAAACAGTGAGTCTCACGTAAGTACCGTTCGGTCTCCTTAAGCACGCATGATTGTCGATGTAACGTCTATAGCGCATGCGAACATATCATATAGAGAAGATTAACAAAAGTAAATAGTCACCTTTTGTTTTTCCATAGTTTTTGATTTGATAATAAAAGCCAATAAACAAAAATAGATTTACTGAATCAATATATTTAGAATCGTGTTGGTTTCCTCCTTTCCATTATGTAAAGCTGACACACGTTCTGCAATTCCATTGATGAGCTTTGCCATTTGTTCTTGAGGACAATCATCATTCTGTCTATTTACGTTTGTCAATCCTCCATACATTTCTTTACGCGATTTACGCTTTCTATCCCACTTTTCAAGTGGTTGTAGCCATAACGAAGATGACTAAGAAGGAAATGGGCCTTCGAGATGATGAAAACCTTCAAATACTTGTGTAAAGAAATTTGCAAATTTTCTTATACAAATGACACCCAAAATTGTTTTCTTCCACTTCAGTTTAGTGTAATTTCAATATAAGATAGGCTGACCATATTTCCTTGAGACAAAAACGGGACATTGGGATGGCAAAAAGGGACGGGGGTTATGTAATATTCTGTATTCATGAAAAAGTAAGTACATAAACGGGACAAAATTGACATATTTATTAAAACGACGGGATGGCCAGGAAATATAAAACAAACGATACTGTCCCGTTCAAAACGGTACGTATGGTCAGCCTAATATAAGATAACATCTCTTTTCCAGTTTTTCTATTACATTCCATAAGAAAGTAAAGAAAACTTTGAATATTATGAAAAAAAAACCATTTGAATTAAAAAAAGAAAAAAACAGCCCATCGGCATATCATTAATATCTGAATTTTATGAGTCGTTCACTTGTAAAATACTGTCAAAATATAATGATTTTACCTCACTTTTTGTGAACGGGATATGGAAAATGACATTTTCCACATTTAATATAATAATAATGGGGTTGTTTAATCCTCATTCGCAACATATGAGGTCATAATTATGACTGAGGGAACCTACTACAGCTTTACGTGGGATCGCTATATAATCCAGACGCAAAGTACGGTCTCCCATCCAACTACTACCCAACCTCAACGTCGCTTAAGTTCTCTGATCTGATCGACGGGAAGCGATATTACGACAATGACCACGACGTAACCCTCCTGATATTTAATTAAATGAATAAAACCCTTTCTTATACAGGGTGTCCATACAATCACGCATCATAGGAACATAAGCAATGTCTAGTTATTTATGTCTCCATCAGGCCAAATATGTTGAGGAACATTCAAAGAAACCTGCTTTTTCGTTTACAAACATGGGATCACCTGAAGTTCAGGGCCCCCAGCTTCAATTACCAAATGATATCTTCGTTAAAACTAACGAAAATATCACGATTTAACCTAACCAATCGTCAAGGGCGTACAGTTGACCTAACCGGGCATTCATTTTAATTTATTATTATATTTGGTATTGTAAAGCAAAAAACAAGAACAAATGGGGGCCCTGATCTTCAGATGATCCTAAACATAGTTTTGAGATTGGTGGGAATCATTTTGAACAAATAAATAAAACAAAATAAATAAATAACAAAATAAATGTATTTTCCTATGATACGTGACTTTATGGACACCCTATAGCTTACTTTACATGAAGTCTTGTAGCTGCGTGAGTAAGTTTATTTTTTATGAATTCAAAGATAAAATAAATAAATGAAATTATAAATGAAATAATAAAATTAAATTAATTATGAATTATAAATAAATTATAATTATAAATTATACTTATAAATTCTCAAAAAGAGGTGATTTGCCGCCTTTTAAATTCTGTAATAAAAGAAATTATAATTTGTAAAATTTTAAAATATTTTATTCATATGTTGTAACTTTATTTATTTAATTTATTCATTTATTTCACTATTTATTCACTATTCATTTATTTTACATTCTTGATGATGTAAAATATAGAGTGCATAATACATTGGAAAAAAAATAATTTTTTTTAGTTTCAAAACTGAGATTTTTAATTAAAATTGTAGTCCAAGAAGAATCAGTTTAATTGGTATACTGCAAATCTATCTATGTATCTATCTATACAGTATATATGTTACAGGGAATCTATGTAACTAGGGATTTCATGAAATCCCTAAAATGTTCAGGGATTTCATGTAAGGTTAAGGCGTGATATTTTCGTTAAACCTACGAGAAAATTATTGAATGCCCGATTAGGTCAACTGTACGCCCTTAACGATTGGTTAAGTTAAGTCGTGATATTTTTTAAAACTAACGAAAATATCACCACTTAACCTTACATGAAATCCCTGGACATTTTAGGGGTTCCATGAAATCCCTAGTTATACAGATTCCCTCTAACATATATATATATCGGATGATTTTTTTTCAAACATGTAACGCTTTAAAAGGTTTTTATATTTTTATTAACTCAAATAAAAGCATGAAATTTTTATTGTACTTTCTCTACACATGGAGAATTAGTCCCCTTGTGCAAAACATGTTCTATGTGATGCCCTTTCAGCTCATTAACTCTATGCACGCGAACAACAAAATTTTGCAGTACTCTGGACAGAGTACCTGTTGAAATCTGAAAAATTTCTTGTTCAGTTGATGCTTTCAATTCTTCTATTGTCTGTGTGGATTCTGTGTAAACACTATCTTTTAAATAACCACAGAGATAAAAATCACAGGGGTTTAGATCTGGGTATATTGGTGTCCATGATTTTCCTTTATCATAAATCGCAGGAAATTTGTTGGATAGGACTCTTCCGTCAAAAGTATCGTGTAAGTGTTATGAACTGAGAGGACATCACATAGAGCAGGGCTTCTCAAACGTTTTTCACTTGCGACCCCTTTGGATCAGACAAATTTTTTCGCGACCCTTCACTCAATGTCATAAAAGCAATAGGTACTAACACTGTATATTTATGAAAAAAATAATATTTTCAAATGTTTCTGCGACCCCCAATAATATTTACACGACCCCCTGAGGGGTCGCGACCCCTAGTTTGAGAAGCGTGGACATAGAGTATGTTTTGCAGTAGGGGACAAATTCCCCATGTGTAAAGAAGATGCAGTAAGACTTTTAAAGTGTCAGATGCTAAAAAATGCACCATATATATATATACAGAGAGAGAGAGAGAGAGAGAGAGAGAGAGAGAGAGAGAGAGAGAGAGAGAGAGAGAGAGAGAGAGAGAGAGAGAGAACAATGTTGATCTTGGAAATAAAATAATTACTTTAGATGTCGTTTCTTTGTTTACAAAGGTCCTTGAGCAACTTTGGAATTTCTCGAGGAATTCCTCACAAAAAGCAATTTACAGCTTTCTCTGCCTACGTCTTTATTTATTAAACTGATTAGGCTGTTTAATTCATTCGCTTTTTACGTTCAACACTCCTTTAGTCGACAAAAAGTGGGTTTGAGTATGGGTTCTGCCTTGTCAAACACTCTCATTAACCTGTTCATGGTGTTGTTCGAAAGAAAATTTTTTCTCGTTTTTGTCAACCCTTTTGTTGTTTGGTACCATTATATGGATGCTATTTTTGTCCTCATCTTTATGGAACTCGATCCCTGTGATATTCTTATTAGATTAGATAACATATTGCCTTTCCATGCAATTCACTATTGAGTTGAACGTAACTCCAAAATTTCTATTTTGGACCTTCAGATTATGAGATCTTACACTAATAAACCAGAGTTCACAGTTTTAGGAAGGTTGCTCATTCTCACTCTTGGGTACATTAGCTCTCATACTACGGTTCTTTGACAAAAAAGGAATTCTTGTTGGTATGTTCCTTAGAGCCTTTAGAATTTGTAGCTCTCAGTATTTGGATGCTGAAATTGAATACATAAAATGAGCCTTTAGCAAACTGGGTTATCCTTATAATTTTATCGTAAAAGCACTTACAATCACAAAAAGTAGGTTTACGTTATTAACAATTGATTTTAAAGATATCTAAGTTGTTCCCTTCAATTCCGAGTCCCTTCGTGATTGTCTCCTTCGACGTATAAATGTGGTTTCTGCGCCACATAAAACCCGAGGTTTTTCCGTAAAAATCGATCATTGCTCCGATTCGTGTGTTCATAAAATACCTTGTAAGGATTGTAATATATGCTATATTGGAGGAACTATTGATTTCAAGCGTCAACTCAATCAACATATTGTCTAAGTACAGCCGATAGCGTTTCTGCTTTACTAACCACCACCTTGAAAAAAATCAATGAATATTGATGTTGGAGTTCTAATATTCTTTTAAATGTTAGTAATAATAATAATAAGAGAAAATTAATTGAATTGTATTTAATTAAAAAAAACTAATAATCTCAACGCAAAGGACAGTTCGTTCCGCCTTGACTTCTTAACAAAATTTTATCGTTTTAAAGAGCCGTCTCCTCGGAAGATCTCGAGGCAGTTTCATTTGCCAGATGCGTGACGGTTTTGATAGTTCTCGAGTTTCCTCTCCCTCTTTGCTTTTAGTCTTCTATCTACCTGAACGAAGGAGGTATCCTTTGAAAAGCTTTGCTGTTTTTAATCTCTGAGTTTTTAATTTTTATCATTTCCTTTGGGGATTTTAATCGATTATATGATGGTTGACAAAAGTAAATAAACAACACGATGATTTTCTGTAAACTTGTTAAAAACAATCTGCTGAGGCCAAGTTGTCAGGGTTAGGTAACTGTCAAAGACAAATCAGTAGGTATTTCATAATACCATGAAGTAGAGGCTCCCTCTGAATTTACAAGAGGTCAAAGTATTGCAGTTTGGGAAGCGCAGCACAGTCAAAGAGGGATTTCGCGAAAGCTTTTCATTCCGTTGCCAACAATTAACAGAGTCAGTGAGAAATTCAAGGATACCCAGAAAACAAGTTACTGATCGACCTGGCCGTCAAGAGCCATCTGAAAGAACGCTTCGTGCCGTCAGAAGTAGTGTAGAAACAAGCCCCCACCAAACCGCTGCTGAACTGTTTGTTCAACTTAAGGTTAGCCAGGATGCAATTTGGATCAGTGCGATGGAGGAACAGAGCTGGTGGTCTACTTAGGAACTATTAATTCAGCCAGATGTGTAAAGATCCCTGCAGAGGGTCTGCTGCCCATTTATTCCAGTGAAAATTTATTTTCACACCAAGATGTATTCATGGAAGATGATACCCCAGCTCATACCGTTCGTGCTACTCAGAGGTGGCATGACAATCATCGAAAAGAACAATTTCTATGGCCACGTCAACTCCCGGATATGAATCTAATAGAACAGTAGTTCTTAACCCCAAGGTCGCGACCCAAAATTGGGTGGCGAAGCCACTTTGATTGGGTCATTAAATCGTCATTTATCATTTATTTATGTTATCCCAAATCATTTTACCATTAATTATTTATTTTATTATCTATTACAAGCGAAATGTTTGAAGGCATGGGTCACCGAGCTAGCTCCGCGATCAGAATTTGGGTCGCAGCCTAAAAAGGTTAAGAACCACTGTAATAGAATGTGTGGTATAGGCCATATAGGTCATTAAGGAAGTGGCAACTAAAGCCTACATCCAGGAACGCCTCGTCAAAGCCATAAAAGAAGAATGGACTTCACTACCTCAAGAACAAATAGCAAAGCTTATCAAAGGAATGACAAAACGTGTGTCAGCTTTATATAATGGAAAAGGGAAAGCGACACCATTCTAAAGGTATTCATTCAATAGATTTATTGAATCTATATATATATATATATCAGGGGCGTGCAGTCAGTGGCAGCAAGAGGAGCAATGCTTCCCTGTTATAAAAGTGTGCAAAGGAAAAAAGTCTTTTGCAATGTTTGAATGTGACACTATTTTTCCATCCTCAACAAAATTGAGATTGTACGAACTCACAGCCCGACCTATGGTGGCCCACTACCGGAATATGGGCGAGAGTATGCAATGGGAAGGTAGGGTACCACAATCTCAGATATGCATCTTTTTCGAGACTCGATTTGAGCTTTTTTTTCTTCATTGGAAAATTGGCTATCTTAAAATAAGAACATTATTAACAACAGAAATCATTTATTGACAAAGAATATATTGGATAGTTTTCAAAATGTTTCCTACGTCAATAATTTTTTGAATAAACGAAATCATAATTAACATAAATCTTCAAATTCTCGTATCATTTGTTCCACTATGGTAAAAAGGAAGCATTTTTAGAAATGCGTACATCGACAGTAAAATGTCAATGGGCTTAACTCTAAAAAACTTTCACGCAAATTTGGTACTAATAGAATCTATTCATTGATACCAAACTTGCGTGACCGGTTGGAAGTTAAGGCTCACTCTGACACTTGCCACATTGACTGCAGAAATTAAATGAACCTAAAAGATATTAATATGCTTTTTATGAGCTAGAATCTTGAACTCCATCCATCCATCGTGTTCTACCTATCAGGCAGGTCCAACTCATGTGTCCCGCCAAAGTGTTCTGTCCTGAGCTATCCTTTTCATCTCATGATAGCTCCTGCCTGCCTTCAAATTATCCAGCATTGTTTTCCTTTTCCTTCCCCTCAGCCTTCTACCTTCATATCTACCCTCTATCACCTCCTTCAACAATCCTTCTCCTCTCAATACATGTCCGATCCATTTCTTTTGTCTTTCTCTTATCACCTTAATGAGTCTTCTTTCCTCCCTCACCTGTTGCAGTACTTCCTCATTACTTTGGTGCTCCCTCCAGCTTATTTTTAGCATTCTTCTCCAAATCCACATTCCAAAATTTTCCAGGAGTTTCTTTTCAGTTGTTTTCAGTGTCCATGTTTCTGCTCCATACAGTACCACACTCCATATCAAGCTTTTTACTGACCTTTTCTTCAGCTTCAAGTTGAGTTTACCTGTAAGTAGTCTTCTCTGTCTCTCAAAAGCTACCTTACCCATACCAATTCTAGATCTTACTTCCTTATTGCAATCTCCATTGTTGGTTAATAAACTTCCCAGATATTTAAACTGCTCAGCTACTTCTAAGGTTCGATTTCCTATCGTTAGGTTCATTTGTGCTCCTTTCCTACTTGCAATTTTCATTACCTTTGTCTTGCTCTCATTAATTCTCATTCCGAATTCTTCCGCCGTTGTTGTCAAGCTATTGACCATTCTTTGCAGTCCTTGCTCAGTACTACAAACAAATGCCTTGTCATCTGCAAACCTTACAGATTTGACCAACTTACCTCCCACTCTGATTCCCTCTTCTCTTGGGTTTAGACGGCATAGGTCGTGTCTCACCAACTTGCTCGAGTTTTTTCACGTCATGTTGAGTGAGTATGATAAGAGTAGGGCGATTGATATACTTTATCACGACTTTGAGAAAGCCTTTGATAAGGTACCTCACCGCCGGCTAATGGCCAAAGTGCCCGCGCTGGGTATTAGTGGGGAAGTAGGTAGGTGGATTGAAAACTGGCTGAAGAATAGGCGGCAGAGGGTTGTAATTAAAGGGGTTAGTTCGGGTTGGGCCTCGGTCACTAGCGGGGTTCCTCAGGGTTCCGTTTTGGGGCCACTGTTGTTTATCATTTACATAAATGATATCGACGCTGGCATCGTCAGTAGGATGGCCAAATTCGCTGATGACACAAAGCTTGGGGCCAATGTTGGGACGGCCGAGGCGATAGAGCAACTGCGTGCGGACCTACGTAGGATAGGAGAGTGGTCCGAAAAATGGCAAATGCCGTTTAACTTGGGTAAGTGCAAGGTGATGCACATTGGCTACGCCTATCCCAAGTCGGGCTACTCAATGTTGGGGAGTAATATCGAGGCGACTGATTTGGAAAAGGACTTGGGTGTGCTAATTAGCAGCAACCTTAAGTTTACCGACAGTGCGTAGAGGTGGAAAAGAAAGCTCAGACGTTGTTGGGTTATATCAGGAGACAATTTCGATTTCGGAACAAGGAGATTGTGCTCTCTCTGTACAATTCCCTGGTTCGGCCGCACCTGGAGTATGCTGTGCAGTTCTGGTCTCCCACCCTCAGGAAAGATATTGAGAGGCTGGAGCGAGTGCAGGCGAGGGCCACAAAGTTAATCCCTTCCGTTAGGCATATGGGCTACAATCGACGCTTACGCGCCCTGAACTTGTTTTTGCTGGAAACTCGGAGGCTGCGCGGTCAACTGATCGAGGTTTTCAAGTTCTTACGCGGGTTCAACGATGTCGATTTTAGAAGCCTGTTTGGTTTAAATGATAACCCAACTCGCAACAATGGTTGGAAGTTGGATTTGAAACAGTTTAGGACTAGTGTGTGTGGGAATTACTTTGCGTATAAGATCTGTGACACGTGGAACAGGTTACCTTCAGAAGTTGTGAACAGTTCCTCTGTGGATCTGTTCAAGAGAAGGTTAGACCAAATCTTGCACACTATTTGAGGGTGTAGAAAATTTTCCCTGGCACCCGTCGCCATTGGTACCTCCTCGGTATGGGCCGCAAGGCCTTTTGAGGTACTTCTTTTCCTTGTAACTCCTTGTGACTCTTCCATATCTGAGAGTGCTCCTATTATCATTGCTTCTACATAGATGTTAAATAACACGGGGGACAGGGAGCATCCTTGCCTGACCCCTCTCCCAACCAATCCAGACTCCGATTCTCCTCCTGCAACTCTAACATTCACAGTCTGGCCAAGATATAGGTTTTTTATCAGCCTACGGTCCCTCCAGTCAATATTAATATTCTTCAATATTTCCATTAGTTTCCCCCATTGTACTCTGTCTTCTCTTTTCGAGATAGCCTATAAATTCGAACACAAAATAAAATGTGTCAAAGTTTCAAAATACTATACATCTAACCACAATGCGCAATGCGCATGCGTCTAGACGCGAACAATAGAAAATTGATTTATTATACAAATTAAGGTAGTTTTTAAGAACGACGTCAGAAGCTCATATTTATTTTAAATGCAAAAAAAAAATGGTTGTGGTTAGGTTAGATTCAATTAGGTTGAAGTTAGGTTAGGTTAGTTTAGGTTAGGTTAAAAAAAGGTTGAGGTCAGGTCAGAAACTCATATTTTGGATACTATTCGTGGTCATTATCTTGTTAATTATTAATTAAATTATTTTTGGAGTTTATTGTATTATTTCAACCTAACCTAACCTAACCTAATCATAACCAATTTTTTTACATTTAAAATACAGGAAATACTGTACGAGTTTCGGACGTCATTCGTTAGGTCTATCCAAATTAATATTTAACTTCTACGCCTTTATACTGTATATCTGAAACATTTAAACACATTTTTAGATATTTGAAATATCGGAGCTATTGAAGAATAGGGACCCCAGCCTTCTTTAGTTAGCTTTATAAGGCTAACTAACGAAAAGATCATGACCTAACCTAACCAATCGTCAAGGGCGTACAGTTAACCTAACGATTGGTTAGGTTAGGTCGTGATATTTTCGTTAGTTAGCCTTATAAGCCTAACTAAAGAAGGCTGGGGTCCCTATTCTTCAACAATAGCTCCGAAATATCTAGTACACACTTCAAAATAGATATTACTTATTTCAGAAAGCTAAAATGCATTATAAAATATGGAGTAGATGCCACATACTGTATACTATTTAAACCAAACGGCCATTACAATTTAGAGTGTACCACGCTTATGTGGAGGTACGCCTATATATATATATATATATATAATATTTGTGTGTGTGTGTGTGTTGTGTGTGTGTGTGTGTGTGTGTGTGTGTGTGTGTGTGTGATTATTAATAATTCTGTGCTAAATTTAATTAAACTTCAAGCGGTTCCCACAGATTATCAACAATCCTCAGAAACCTTTCCTCTTACATATCCTTCATGTTCCCAGACACGACCCTTTAACTTTGGATCTAATTTGTATCATTATATTACATCTTTGATCTGAAGACGGCTCTTGTATTGAACCAAGGCGTCATCACGACCTAAAATTATAATAATTAAATTTGGTATTAAATGAGCGTCCTTATTTTATTAAAATAATCTTGAGTAAGTTTCAACAGGGAAAAATCTGTCAAAATTCCAGAAGTTAAAGAATTAATACTATATATATACATATATACATACATACACATAGGGTGTTTGTAAAGTCGTGCAACCTTATATATATGTGTATATATAACGTTATAGACACTGGGTTGCGTGATTTTAAAAAACTATATATATATATATATATATATATATATATATGCATATATAACTGCAATGACCGCGCAGTATATAAATGAATATATATATATATATATATATATAAACTTTACTAATAAATAAATAGATTTTTTACACAACAAAAAAATCTATTGTAAAATTCGCTCTTCTTCTTCTTCCTGAAGAGAACTTCACAATAAAGCTCAAAATTCGAGAATTAATTAAATAAAAAAATAAAATTAACAAAATTAAAAAAAAAAAATTATATTTTAGTAAATAAGTTTATTAAAAGTTGTTAAATCTACAGTTATTCTAAAGAAAAAAATTATAATTTTTTAATAATTTTTTAATAAGTTTTTATAATTTTTTCCTTATAATTTTCTTCCTGGAGAGAACTTCACGATAAAATTTGAAACTCGTGAATTAAGTGAAAATAAAATTTTAAATATTCATAAAAAAATATATTTTAGTAAATAAGTTAAATAAAAGTTAAGTTTTTAGGTATTCCACAGAATTGTGCGGAAGTGCGAAAACTTAGAGGTGTGCGGAAGTGCGGGTGCGGAAGAGGCTAAAGTGCGGGTGCGGAAATGCGGGTGCGAACCTCCCATTTGGTGTGCGGTTGCCCAGCATTGTAAATAATAATAATATATATATATACACACACACACACACACCACACACATGTATGTATATATGTATACATAACTAGGATCACTTGAAGATCAGGGCCCCAACCTTCTTTAGTTAGCTTTATAAGGATAACTAACGAAAATATCACGACCTAACCTAACCAATCGTTAGGACAACTGTACGCCCTTGACGATTGGTTAAGTTATGTCTTGATATTTTCGTTAGTTAGCCTTATAAAGTTAACTAAAGAAGGCTGGGGGCCCTGATCTTCAGGTGATCCCATAACTGAAATTGAGAATAATAATATCGGGGTTAAATCGTATTAAGAATTTGTATTTAAAAATAAGACTATTTCAGAATATTAAATGAAAAGTTTAAATGTATTTGAAATATGCAGTGGGGTCTGATAAGGTGGCCAGGCGTCCGGCTTTAGGCGGACAGTCCGCCTTTTGAGCACTCTGTCCTTAGGTTGGCCATTTCCAAATTTCCAAATATAACTTAAATATTTCTCTGTACGAATACTTATGCTCCCCACTTAGGGTGGCCATTTAAAAAGGAGGACACTGCGTATGTGGCCGTACGTTAACATACATATATATATAATATATATATATATATATATATATATATATATATATATATATATTATATATATACAAACTCAGAATGGCCCCCTGAGAAACTTATATGTTAAACACAGACCGTGCATGGAACAAAGAACTCTTCTGGGAAAATTAAATCCACTATAGTCCGAATAAGTAATGGTAAATGACAAATACCATAGTTTTTCTTTTTCATGATGCTAGCCCGACGTGGGCAACGGGTCTCTCGCAAAGAGGTCCCATAAATATAGCTTCCCTCACCAGCTATCTGCAAAGCAGACAGGATCCAGCTTTGGGACATGGATCTAGGGTTTAAAGCAAGCCTAGTCCCACTACATTCAGAACCTACCTCTATATAAGTAAAAGACTCGTTGCATTCACGTCGGATTGAATAAATCAAAGAAAAAGGGGTAACTATTGTATTTTTAGCCAAAAAAACAAAACTTAAACCTCAACCGGGACATTGAGCGTCCACTTTTCAAGGCACGTAACACGTCCGTTTAATATACACAAACTCAGAATGGTCCCCTGAGAAACTTATATGTTAAACACAGACCGTGCATGGAACAAGGAACTCTTCTGGGAAAATTAAATCCACTATAGTCCGAATAAGTAATGGTAAATGACAAATACCATAGTTTTTCTTTTTCATGATGCTAGCCCGACGTGGGCAACGGGTCTCTCGCAAAGAGGTCCCATAAATATAGCTTCCCTCACCAGCTATCTGCAAAGCAGACAGGATCCAGCTTTGGGACATGGATCTAGGGTTTAAAGCAAGCCTAGTCCCACTACATTCAGAACCTCTATATAAGTAAAAGACTCGTTGCATTCACGTCGGATTGAATAAATCAAAGAAAAAGGGGTAACTATTGCATTTTTAGCCAAAAAAAACAAAACTTAAACCTCAACCGGGACATTGAGCGTCCACTTTTCAAGGCACGTAACACGTCCGTTTAATATACACAAACTCAGAATGGTCCCCTGAGAAACTTATATGTTAAACACAGACCGTGCATGGAACAAGGAACTCTTCTGGGAAAATTAAATCCACTATAGTCCGAATAAGTAATGGTAAATGCCAAATACCATAGTTTTTCTTTTCATGATGCTAGCCCGACGTGGGCAAAGGGTCTCTCGCAAAGAGGTCCCATAAATATAGCTTCCCTCACCAGCTATCTGCAAAGCAGACAGGATCCAGCTTTGGGACATGGATCTAGGGTTTAAAGCAAGCCTAGTCCCACTACATTCAGAACCTCTATATAAGTAAAAGACTCGTTGCATTCACGTCGGATTGAATAAATCAAGAAAAAGGGGTAACTATTGCATTTTTAGCCAAAAAAACAAAACTTAAACCTCAACCGGGACATTGAGCGTCCACTTTTCAAGGCACGTAACACGTCCGTTTAATATACACAAACTCAGAATGGTCCCCTGAGAAACTTATATGTTAAACACAGACCGTGCATGGAACAAGGAACTCTTCTGGGAAAATTAAATCCACTATAGTCCGAATAAGTAATGGTAAATGACAAATACCATAGTTTTTCTTTTTCATGATGCTAGCCCGACGTGGGCAAAGGGTCTCTCGCAAAGAGGTCCCATAAATATAGCTTCCCTCACCAGCTATCTGCAAAGCAGACAGGATCCAGCTTTGGGACATGGATCTAGGGTTTAAAGCAAGCCTAGTCCCACTACATTCAGAACCTCTATATAAGTAAAAGACTTGTTGCATTCACGTCGGATTGAATAAATCAAAGAAAAAGGGGTAACTATTGTATTTTTTAGCCAAAAAAACAAAACTTAAACCTCAACCGGGACATTGAGCGTCCACTTTTCACTATGGTATTTGTCATTTACCATTACTTATTCGGACTATATTGGATTTAATTTTCCCAGAAGAGTTCCTTGTTCCATGCACGGTCTGTGTTTAACATATAAGTTTCTCAGGGGACCATTCTGAGTTTGTGTATATTAAACGGACGTGTTACGTGCCTTGAAAAGTGGACGCTCAATGTCCCGGTTGAGGTTTAAGTTTGTTTTTTGGCTAAAAATACAATAGTTACCCCTTTTTCTTTGATTTATTCAATCCGACGTGAATGCAACGAGTCTTTTACTTATATAGAGGTTCTGAATGTAGTGGGACTAGGCTTGCTTTAAACCCTAGATCCATGTCCCAAAGCTGGATCCTGTCTGCTTTGCAGATAGCTGGTGAGGGAAGCTATATTTATGGGACCTCTTGCGAGAGACCCGTTGCCCACGTCGGGCTAGCATCATGAAAAAGAAAAACTATGGTATTTGTCATTTACCATTACTTATTCGGACTATAGTGGATTTAATTTTCCCAGAAGAGTTCCTTGTTCCATGCACGGTCTGTGTTTAACATATATATATATATATATGTTAACGTACGGCCACATACGCAGTGTCCTCCTTTTTAAATGGCCACCCTAAGTGGGGAGCATAAGTATTTGTACAGAGAAATATTTAAGTTATATTCGTCCTTATCTTTTGTACCATGCATAGAATAGTTGTCAAAAGTTTACCATTCGTTTGTGAAAATTTAACAAATAGATAATTTAGTTTAATTCTATCATACATACCTAATTTTAGTGTGTGCAATGATAACCAATTTGCGCAGTAATAATTTAAATTTATGCAGTGATAAATTGAAAGTCTGTGCAGTGATAACCAATTTGCGCAGTAATAATTTAGGATCACAGGAAGATCAGGGCCCCTAGCCTTCTTTAGTTAGCTTTATAAGGCTAACTAACGAAAATATCACGACCTAACCTAGCCAATCGTCAAGGGCGTACGGTTGATCTAACGATTGGTTAGGTTAGGTTGTGATGTTTCGTTAGTTAGCCTTATAAGGCTAACTAAAGAAGGCTGGGGGCCCTGATCTTCAGGTGATCCATAATTTAAATTTGTGCAGTGATAAACTGAAAATCTGTGCAGTGATACGTTAGGTTCTATATCGGATATAGAACCTAATTTATCACTGAACAGATTTTCAATTTATCACTGCACAAATTGAAATTATTACTGCGCGAATTGGTTATCACTGCACACTAAAATTAGGTATGCTATCATATACAAAGGAATACAAAGGACACGAAACAGCAACAGACGGATGGTTCCAACAAGGTTTAAAGATTAAAAGGTTAAAAGATGTAAGAAAATTTCCAATTTGGAGCTATTGAAGAATAGGTACCCCAGCCTTCTTTAGATAGCTTTATAAGGCTAACTAAAGGAAATATCATGACCTAACCTAACCAATCGTCAAGGGCGTACAGTTAACCTAACGATTGGTTAGGTTAGGTCGTGATATTTTCGTTAGTTAGCCTTATAAGCCTAACTAAAGAAGGCTGGGGTCCCTATTCTTCAATAGCTCCGAAAAGAAAATTTAAAGACAAGTAAAAGTTTTAAAACAAAGCAAAGGATAAAGTTTGAAAGGAAGGAAACAAATTTAAAGATAAAGTTAAAATTTTAAAGTAAAGAGGAGGGAACCGAGCGAAAACCCTCCAATACATTTATGCGCCAACGAATGCTTCCAACTGAAGATTTAAGGCAAGATAAGCATCTAGTCTCTCTTTAAAGGATTCGAACGAATTACTTTGAACTACTGTGGCTGGCAATCCATTCCACAAATTAACTATACGATTGAAGAAAAAAAATGGGAGCAATCCAAGAATAAGCACCCCGAAGTCCCCAATCCAAGAAACAGCACCCCAGTTCGACCTCAATCCAAATTAAAGGATTTTAACATCAACATTCCTCGAAAACTTTGTCCAGGTCATTGCTTGATCGCACTTAGCACACAGCATCATTTTTTTAATGAGATTTTTTCCCTTACACCAATTTATTACTGGCAATGGATCTTCAACCGATAATAGTAACACTTCAGTTTGAAAAGTTGATGCTGTCATCTCGTCCTCAAACTTCTAAATGGTTTTTACATTTAAGGACTTATTTATAAATATATCGAAACCTACGGTAAAATTATTGAATGCCCGTTAGGTTAATTGAATGCCCTGTTAGGTCAACTGTACGCCCTTGACAATTGGTTAGGTTAAGTCGTGATATTTTCGTTAAAACTGACGAAAATATCACTACGTAACTTAACCAGTCGTCAAGGGCATTCAATTAACCATTTTAGAGCAATTAACTCTATCCATTTTAACGCCATCCATTTTAACGCCATCCATTTAACGCCATCCATTTTAACGCCATCCATTTTAACTCCATTTTAGAGCAATCGAAGAATAAGCACCCTCGTTGGACCTCAATCCAAGAAAAAGCACCCTAAATTGATTTGGGGTGCTTATTCTTGGATTGATCCAAGAAATGTTTAGCTTCATTAGAATTAAAATATTTACCCACTAATTTAAGTTCATTACCACGAGTTCTATCTGCATTTCTGAAGGTGAACTATTTTTCGGCGTCGATATTATCAAAACCTTTAATTATCTTAACACCTGGATTAAATCTTTTCGAATACACCTGTTTACAAGTGAGAATAAATTTAATGTTTTTAAACGGGCAGCGTATGATTTATTTCTAAGTCTTGGAATCATCTTAGTAGCCCCGACGCTACACTCTCCCCATTCTGTCTATGTCCTGTCGTAAATATGGGAACCAGAATTGAACGCAGTATTCCAGTATTTTTCAAACGAATGGTAAACTTTTCATAACTATCCTTTTCAATGATACAAAAGATAAGGACGAACATAATTGAAATAGTTCTCTGTACGAATACTTATGAACGCCACTGTAAGTGCTATTTGATACTATAATAAGCTTGAAACTCATTTAGTAAGCTTTGATAATAATATATAATAATAATAAGAATAAGAATAAGAGAAGAAGAAGTAGAAGAAGAAAAAGAAACATACATATATTACAACAGTGAATTAGAGAAAAGAAAATTATCCTGTTGGACCTTTCAAAAGTGAATTCTTTTAAATAAAACAAATAAATTATATAATTTAAATAATAAACTACGAGTATTTTCGAAGTCTTAACAAACGAAGCAAATAAAAAATAGACGAAACAATAAAGAAAGAAGGTAGTTAATATCTATTTTAAACTTTATCCTTTAAATGGAATGTCAAAATTTCTGTATGAAATGTTCGCTTTTCAAATTTGGTTTTGAATCATTTCAAATACAAAATTCACATGAGAGGAATCTCTGTGAGGTTTTAAAGCGAAGTTATTATAGGTTTGTGTAGCATAATAAAGGTTGTTATGCCTTAAATTCTTTCAAAGATTCACTCGTTTATTTGATGTCTTTTCGACTGACAAAAAGAACTTGCTTTATTTGGAAATATGCTTTAGTGTGTGAGCAGAAATTCAAATTATTATAGACGTCAGTTAGTTTTAAATATGGGATGATATTTGTTTTTTAGCTTTCAGTATATGATATACATATATATATATATATTATATATATATATATATATATATATATAATATATATACAGGGTTGGACAAAATAATATGAACACCTTGATAATGGCGGTTTTTATTCTTAATATGGAGTTGGTCCTCCTTTAGCGGCAATAACAGCTGCAATGCGTCGGGGAATTGATTCATACAGCTTTTGGACAGTGGCTAGAGGAATCCTGAGCCATTCTTCGAGCAAACCCTGCTCCAGTTCCTCCAAAGACGCCGGCGGTGGGATTCGGCTTCTGACCTGCTGCTCCAACTGACACCACAGATGCTCGATAATGTTAAGATCCGGGGATTGTGGAGGCCAATCCAAGCGTTCTACTTCACTAACATGCTCTTCAAACCAGTTTTTAACGACCCCAGCGGTGTGGATTGGTGCATTATCATCCTGGAAGACGGCGCCGCCATTGAGAAACAGCGTTTGGACCATGGGATGGACCTGGTCAGCCAATATTGACAGATAGACCTGGGCGTTAACCCTACCATGCAGTACTACAGCTGGGTCAAGAGTATTCCTCGATATTGCTGCCCAAACCATCACAGATCCGCCTCCATGCTTAACGGTTGGGGTCAGGCAGTCGGGGTCATAAGCATCTTTAGGCTGTCTCCAGACGTAAACTCAACCGGAACATGGAAATAGCGTAAAGGAGGATTCGTCGGAGTAGACTACATTCTTCCACCCACGTCCATTGACCAATTCTTATGGTCATTACACCATTTTCTGCGTCGCTCAATGTTGATGTGAGAAAGGAAGGGTTTGGCAATTGCAGCCCTCCATGGTATCCAGCTCCATGGAGCTCGCGACGTACAGTTCTGGTCGATACCGGGCTTGCAAGATGCTGGTTAAGCTCTGCAGTCACTTTTGGAGCTATGGTCTTATGGTTCTTTATCACAATGCGCTTTAGCACCCGGCGGTCTCGATCACACAGCTTCTTCTTGCGTCCACTATTCCATTTGTCGGTGCTTGTCTTTCCATGGTTTTGGTATGTAGACATGACCATAGAGACAGTTCCTCTGGACACATTGAACATCTGAGCGGTTTTCGTCACCGATGCACCAGCCATCCGCGCTCCGACAATTTGCCCTCTTTGGAAGTCTGACAGGTCTTTCATAACTGCTAACTCATAATTCACTCAGATCTGTAAAAACAACGTGAGTGTTATAAACATGACGTATACACTCTCTGTTACGCATTTAAATAGGTTTGCCAGTCATTTGACCGTTTACTTTTGTGTCTGAGCAGTCCGTAAAGATAACCGGTGAAATCGGCGGGTGTTCATATTATTTTGTCTAACCCCTGTATATATATATATATATATATATATATATATATACACAGGGTGTTTCAGGTCGAGCCTAGAAATATGGAAAAGAAACACTTCCTATTAGTTATGGAATTACTATGATAACTTGAAATACCAAATACCAAATACAAACTAAAAATTTGACCAATATGTAGTTTGTATTTGGTATTTGGTATTTAAAGTTTGTCATAGTAATTCCGTAACTAATATGAAGCGTTTCTTTTCCATATTTTTGGATCAACCTGAAACACCCTGTATTTTTGTTCAGTGTATGTTTAAAAGAGAAATATATTTAATCTCATCTATTTTGCCAGTTTGTTGTTATATGAAATGTTTTGGTGGACGTGAGTATAAAGCGCTTGTAATACTGTACAGAATGTATTGAGATAACTCTGTATAATAATATAATCAATGAGGAAGGTCAGAAACTGGCACAACCCTCGGGTCAAACTAATGTTGCCCATTGTTCTAACCCCAAGATTATTATTATTACCAGAATCATCGGGAGTCGAACCCTCGACTTTAGTGTCTTCGTTACGCTTATAGGGAAGTGGTATTACTCACTGAGCTGCGGGAGATGGCGATGATACTGTGTAGGCGACACTTTTAAAAATGTACCTTTTGTTATTAGGTCAGTCCATTAAACGACATAATTTTCTATCATGTATAATTCGTTTGAATTACGGTAGAGGGTGTAACTGATCCTGGTTACTTTTCTGTCACAAGGAACGTTGTTCTGCATGTTGTCGAAGGTGCGCTACAATACAACTACAGCAATTATCCAAATGTTCTTTGAGATCTTATGCTGCAATTTTTCCTATTGTGTGAGGACTGTTGTAGTAAAGCGGGATAGATACACTGCCATATATGATTTATTCAAGAATTAGCTGTGTGACATTGGACAATGGGCGAAACCTCTAAAAGTATTGCCGCACATCCGGTGCCTCCGTTAGGTGTCTTCGCAGGGCCCCTGCACTGGCCGGCAATTTTTTTTTATCACTGGGAATCATCTCTCAAGTCGTGGTGAAATTGTTTTGAGTGATTTTTGCGTTAATTTTCGTATTTTTCTTCATTCTGGTTAGTTTTCGATTATTAACTGTAACTTACTGTTTGTTTTCAGCCTGTTTCGCTACAAAGTGACTCCCTGCTGCTCACTTAAACCCGACGTCAACTGCCACTGACAATTTCACAAATGAAGCTCATAAAAAAATTATTTACGTTCTACAATGTCTCAGGATAGGCTGTCAAATCTAGTTACCTTCATTGAAAAAGTTTAGAGAGAAAACTAAGTGATGTGGACATTATTATTAGGAAAAAGTGTCGAAGAGAAGTGCCGATGAAGAAATGTAGAAGAACGTAGAAAAAGTAGAACTTAAAAGGTAGAAATATTACTGATTATTTCGTGTCGCTACTGATTATGTTGTGTTCGTTTCTTGCTACAAAATAAATTTTGTTACTCAAAATTGATGTCTGCGTTTGATTGGTCCGCTCAAAGATAAGGACTCTCCACCAACCTACACACACAGAGCAGAGGCCCACACGTCACAGAGGATCATGAAATATGATATATTTAATCCTTCTCCGGTGACTGAATTGTTTCGAAAGACCTGTGACCGCCAAGATCTGACCTGTCACCATCAGATTTCTTTCTTTTGAACATTTGAGAACAACAGCACATCACGAATAACATGTAGCGTACCTTCAACAACACGCAGTGCCGCGTTCAATTGTGCCTGTACAAAACAAGAGGATCAACTTTAGCACCTACCTTGATTCAGGAGGGTCATGTATAGTTAGAGCTCAGTTGAGGAAAAGTTCTTCGCGATGGGTTCATTTTCTAGGGTGTTTCGGCATGTTTAATGGATTACGCTGATTAAGTAAATTAATACACACACACACACACACACACACACACACACAGCCGACAGCCGAGCTGTTTACTATAGAGTGGCTAAATTATTATCAGATACTAGGACTAATATGTCAGATCAATACGAATACCAGTTACATTCTGACACCTATTAAAATAATTTTTTTGGCACAGGAATGAAAGGTTTCAGCATGAATCCTCGTGACACTAAATTTGCTGTATTAAGTTCTGTTATTTGATGTATTGTGTTCTGTTATTTAAATATCAATGGAAACACTTTCTTATTAACCTTCTTCCACCATAACAAGTCAAATTTTAAGTTAGAATTGAATGTTGGATTGAGTCTGAAGAGAATTCCAATCAGGTTTTTCATCGTTTAAACTTCCACGAATTTTCCTTGTGGTTTTCATATCTTTACAAAAGCGGTAGCTAAATGACAGTATAATCTTTCATTTGAAAACCTCTATAGCCATGTTTGACAAAGCTGTATAATGTTGTGTTTAACTTTCTATAAGGAAAAGCATAATAAGGCTAATAGATAAAATGATCAACGCTCCGCTACAAAGAATATTTAGCATAACTCTATAAATAAATATTAAATGCTATGACTTCTCCGTAGAGTTTCAAATTAGCAATGAAGGTGGTGTGGGTAAGAAGTGAAACGTGGCCATTATTTATGGCCACATTAGTCATATAGGGAAGTCTCTCGGAGGAACATTGCACTTCAATATCCAGTTATAAGATAGTGAAGATAAGGCATAAAGCTATTTTCCAGTTTCTAGTTAGTATTTTTGTGATTACTTAAAGTTTTGGTACTCGTACATTTGAATGCTTTTTAAGCGCGATATAGTCGCACTTAAAATAAAGTGTAAAGAAAAAGACAATAAAATGGGAAACTACGAATTAATGGAATACGAGCTCGCTTCTCGTGGTTTCAGAGTCGGTGCTCTTACTACACAAATCACGCCATCCAGAACTTTTTCCAGAGTTATCTCTTTTTATCCTCCAAAAAACTTTTTCCACAACTTTTTTCGCATCGAGAGTAATGGAACTCAAGAGAAAATTTGTTTGACGATTAATTTTAAATGTAATGGTATATATTCTACGCTTTTAAATGGGTTGTAGTTATCATTTTATTATTTATAGAAGATACAGTATTGTATTATTTGTGCGAGTTATTTCACAACTCTGAATGGATTATTATCAAATTCTTGTTATTATGAATTATAGCTTATATTAAAGAATTTTTGTTGAAAAGCAAATACTGTAGAGATATCTTAAAAATAAGAGAGAGAGAGAGAGAGAGAGAGAGAGAGATACAAGGAGTTACAAGGAAAAGAAGTACCTCAAAAGGCCTTGCGGCCCATACCGAGGAGGTACCAATGGCAACGGGTGCCATGGAAAATTTTCTACACCCTCATATAGTGTGCAAGATTTGGTCTAACCTTTTCTTGAAATGATCCACAGAGGAACTGTTCACAACTTCTGAAGGTAACCTGTTCCACGTGTCACAGATCTTATACGCAAAGTAATTCCCACACACACTAGTCCTAAACCGTTTCAAATCCAACTTCCAACCATTGTTGCGAGTTGGGTTATCATTTAAACCAAACATGCTTCTAAAATCGACATCGTTGAACCCGCGCAAGAACTTGAAAACCTCGATCAGTTGACCGCGCAGCCTCCGAGTTTCCAGCGAAAACAAGTTCAGGGCGCGTAAGCGTCGATTGTAGCCCATATACCTTACGGAAGGGATTAACTTTGTGGCCCTCACCTGCACTCGCTCCAGCCTCTCAATATCTTTCTTGAGGATGGGCGACCAGAACTGCACAGCATACTCCAGGTGCGGCCGAACCAGGGAATTGTACAGAGAGAGCACACTCTCCTTGTTCCGAAACTGAAATTGCCTCCTGATATAACCCAACAGCTTCTGGGCTTTCTTTTCCACCTCTATGCACTGTTTCGTAAACTTAAGGTCGCTGCTAATTAGCACACCCAAGTCCTTTTCCAAATCAGTCGCCTCGATATTACTCCCCAAAATCGAGTAGTCTGACTTGGGATTGGCGTAGCCAATGTGCATCACCTTGCATTTACCCAAGTTAAACGGCATTTGCCATTTTTCGGACCACTCTCCTATCCTACGTAGGTCCGCACGCAGTTGCTCGATCGCTTCGGGCCTCCCAACATTGGCCCCAAGCTTTGTGTCATCAGCGAATTTGGCGATCCGACTGACGATGCCACCGTCGATATCATTTATGTAAATGATAAACAACAGTGGCCCCAAAACGGAACCCTGAGGAACCCCACTAGTGACCGAGGCCCAACCCGAACTAACCCCTTTAATTACAACCCTCTGCCGCCTATTCTTCAGCCAGTTTTCAATCCACCTACCTACTTCACCACCGATACCCAGCGCGCGCACTTTGGCTATTAGCCGGCGGTGAGGTACCTTATCAAAGGCTTTCTGAAAGTCGAGATAAAGTATATCAATCGCCCTACTCTTATCATACTCACTCAACATGACGTGAAAAAACTCGAGCAAGTTGGTGAGACACGACCTATGCCGTCTAAACTCATGTTGGGAATCCCCAAGCAGCTTGTAGAAATCCAAATGGTCAACAATCCTATCCGCTATTATCCCCTCTAATAATTTACCTACAACTGAAGTGAGACTAATGGGACGATAGTTCCCTGGACTTTCGTGATCCCCTTTCTTAAAGATAGGGGTCACGTTGGCTTCCCTCCAGTCACCAGGCACCTGGCCTGTCTCCAACGATTTGTTGAAGACTGTAGCCAGGTGGGAGAGAGAGAGAGACAGAGAGAGAGACAGAGAGACAGACAGAGAGACAGAAATGACGATTGGTATCGCCTGAACATAAAGTTTTCCAACAAAATATCAGTCAGATAGATAATAAGAATTGTAAGCCATAAGAATGCTTTTCTAATTTCCAAGTGATGTCATCTCTTACTCATGCGCTGCTAAGTATTGAACAGACATCCATTTACGCATGTTCACCAATGACTATTTTAAGAACATATCTAAAAGTTGTCCAACCGCCGTTTTCAATAGATATCATTTGGTTATGTTGATAGATAGTTGTTGACGTTTTCAACAGGATATTGATCAGATGAAGAGAATTAGATAGATAAGAAATGGATGGAAATTAGATACTCATTGCATATCAGTAGGATACTTTATTAATATCGGCATGAATAAAGATACAAACTGTTTATCTTATGGATATTTGCCCATTATCTGTTCAATAGTTTTATCATAATTTTTTTTAATTGAGAGAACATCTATTAGTATGTTCATAAAAGGATTAATTTTAGTTGCATATCCATTGGATATACAACTATCTATTGGATATACATTGGATATCGAACTATCTATTGGATATACATTGGATATGGAACTATCCATTGGATATCGAACTATCCATTGGATATACATTGGATATCGAACTATCCATTGGATATACATTGGATATCGAACTATCCATTGGACATACATTGGATATACAATGGATACAACTATCCATTGGATATCCAACTATCCACTGGATATCCAACTACCCATTGGATATCCAACTATTTATTGGATATACAACTATCCATTGGATATACAACTTATTTTCATTCCTGTGAAAATAAATTAGATGGGTACATTTTCACGAGATCCACAAGTATAGCTGCTAAAGGTTAACGGATGACGTTGAGCATCCAAATATGGATATAGATACTATGGATAAGAAAAAGTAAAAAAGTAGATATCTACTGGATATCATGATCTGTATTGATTGTGATATGATTTATATATTTTGTTCTGTTTAGATCAAATAGCTTTTGGTTGTGAGACTGTTTATGGCTGTTGTCTTTTTGTCTTTTGAGGTTATTGGAAAAAGGGAGAGTGTTTTCGGTTTTTCTTGCTTTTCATAGAATTTCGGAAAGGGTTTGGAAATGAAGAGACATTTTTCTTCGCAAATCGATGACCTACATTTCAAAAATATTTATGAAGGAGATTTGATAGTTTTTATTATCATTATTAACATTATTTCTACCAAGTTTCTTAACAGAATTGTTTCTTTGAGAGTTTGATTTGTTGGTTTGTTAATTAACTTTGTTTTGAGTCACCGCTTTACTTATCAGGTTTAACTGGAATGTGTATATTTCCTTTCGTAAGTTTTTAATT